>JAOTQR010081974.1:0-39245 GCA_025774065.1 Solanum ossicruentum | reverse complement strand
CTCAGATATCGCCCACTAACATGAAATCCAAGCACATTCAAGAATTGATGCAAATTTGACCAAACCATAACATGATTCATTTAAATAGCATTAGTACATGTAAAATATGGGGTGTTACACTCTATCTAATCTCTCTTGAATTAAACCATCATTTTCTCTAAAGCACCACCAAGTCCAAGGTTTTCCATTAAAGCCTAGATCTATAGCTCCTAAATCCCCCCAAAAAAATTTCAAATCTCAAATAGATGAGGCCTCTCCTATTCTACCTCTTGATTTCTTAGAATTATCAATAATGTCATTGAATTGCCATCACCCACATTAAGCCCCATCGATTTGAATTATACAAAAAATTTTGTAATTGGGATCTACGAATAGCTTTATCAGTACTTAGAAGAAAAAATACACCAATACTTATGATCATCAATCATATCATGTATATATGTTTCAATATAAAAAGAGGTTGAATTCGAGTAACATACCTATGTTTCATTCCAAAATAAATACAATCCTCCTGCTAGTCTCAGCGGATCTACCTTTATCATATGAGTCATATGTAGTTGCCTTTGGATTCTCGTCACCATTTTTTCTTGATTTTTTGTTTCACTTAGGAAGATCAAATTTGGGGAGTGGAGACTCATTGTATCCTTCAGAAAGAGAATTGTCAAAGACCCTCCCAGCCTCAACAATTCCACACCAAAATTTTCATCGAGAAGAAGGAAGCCATTTATGGCTGGCTTCCCGATCCACCACAGTTTTTTCTTTTTAAGTCTTATGTCGTTAGCGTGATAGTCCTTAGCTTTTCATTTTCCTCTAAAATTATGTGTTCCTAAGTTATCAGTAATAGGGACATCAATTAAATTTTTTTTTGTTGCAGTTGTTACCAGATGCTTGTCAGCAGCCTTAAGAATTTAATGCATCTCTCCACTGAGTAGTGTTAATCCTATTTGCATCTACAATATTTTCAATATTTTTTCAGTCAGTGATGTGTTGTCAAAATACAACAATTGTGCCTAAAACAAGGGATTTTGTGGGTTCTTAATGCGACTTTTTATGGTTTTTATGTGTTTTGTGTTTATTTTTGCAAAAAATATAGGTTCCTAATTTTGGAGAAAAATAGTAGGTTTTGTTGAATTTGAGGATCTATGATACCCATTACGAGTCATATCACAAGCTACGAGTCATAGGGAATGATCATAGCAATTAACAGTTTCCAGAATCAAAATCTGAGAGAAATTGAAGTTCAGCTCTATAAGCCCAGGGTATGGGACGTAGTCCTCACTACAACTTGTAGAAGGGGGCCTCGTAGTAGTTAACAGTGTTGATTAAAATTGGACCAAGAAATGAAAGGGTGGATTATGAGAAGACACTATGAGTCGTATACCAAACTATGACTCATAGAGGTGGATCATAGCAATTAAGTCAAAAATATCAAATGCTGACAACAAAAGCCCGATTACGGCTCATAGGTCACCCTGCAAGCCGTGGCTATGAGTCGTAACAGCTGCTGGCCTGAATTTTCTAATTATTTTAAGGACCTTTTTGTAAATAGTATATGTTAGGATTTTTAGAAAGGGGGATATTATTCCACAGATTTTGAGAGACTTTTAGAGAGAGAAGTTCTTAGAATATTGTAGGGTTTTAGATTAGGGTTTTAATTTGTAGACTCAACTTGGAGATATGGAACCACTTGTAAATCAATTTTATCATTGAAGCTTGTGATTCTAAGAAGGGTTTTCTTGTTCTTCATTCCTCTTGGATAATTTCTCAACTATGTGTGCTTCATTCATTATTTGTCTTCTTACCCAAGTCATAAGTAGCTAAACCTCCACAACTTGAGTGTTGTGGGAACCATGAGTAGCTAGCTTAATAACCCAGATTATTTGCACTTCTTGAGTTGATTATTTGCATGTATTATCCATTTTTCTTCATTTTTCTTGTTGTTTAATGGTGGCCAACATTAAACCCTACCTAGTGTCATGATCCCAATCAAAGTAGTGATGAATAGGAAAAGAAAATAGGTGACAAAATTCAATTGATGTGTTCTTGTCTAATCAACCAAATCCGACCAAGGAGAGGTTAAGTGGGACAATAGGTAATGGTTTGTTGACATACTATGGTAGCCGGCCAAGCGCCATAGTGAAATTTGACCTTTTCCCTTTGCCTAAGGTTTATAAGAATCTAAGTTACCATCCTGCATGCAATGTCTTAATTTAGGTTGTGTTATCTGGGTTGAGTTATTAAATCATGGGGAACACAATTTCCCAAGTTGCTCTCTAATTTGATTGTTTCTTCGCTTTGTTAGTATAGTTTTAATTTCTTACAAATCATTTCAAACCCCCCCCCCCTTTAATTGAGAATAGTTAATTGATGATTGATGAAATGCTCCAAAATGTGATTCGGAATGCCCATAATCATAATTTCCATATATCTCAAAATAAGTGTATGATATCGTAAACCTGACTTCATATTCTTGATCAGCGGAAAAATTGAGTGGGAAATGGGTATAACCTGAATTTTAAAAGACCCATAGCAAAAAATAAATGTTGTTAATTTTTAATTTCCAGTGTGCATCCGCGACTAGTCTCGACGCGAATTGAGCACAGATCAACAGAAGATCTTCCTCCGTGATGGGTCCACATCACGGACCAAATGCGTACTAGTGCAACATCTTCCCTAATTATTCTATTTCACCCAAGGGCATTGGGGTCATAGCCCCATGCCCATTTTAAACATGAAATCTCTCGTACTTAACCATGTTTAAATTCTATGTCACTCAAGACCCTCTCAAAAGCCTCTCCAAGACTTAACCACTTATCTCATTCCAAATTCAAGGATCTCAAGTTTAACTTTGGAACTCAAGGATTCACTTTAAGCTCTAAGTTTCTTTTAAACTCATCTCAAGAAAACCCAAGTTTCAGGCATGTGGTTTTCGTCCATTGAGTCTTTTCACCATGGAGCCCAATCTTCCTTTTTATGTAAATTGCATGTTTTTAAGTTGTATTACTTATGGATATCTCTTATTATGAAATATGATCGTGATTTATGTTGTAGTTTATACCAAGTATTGTTGATTACTCATGAATGTCTATTCTAAGCTTACACTATGAGTTGACTTTTGTCTATTGAGGACTATGCATGTTTTGAGCTATGAAACTATGATCTATTATGAGTTTTGATGATGGATTTCAAGGTACCCTACATGAGGATTTTACTACATGTTGGTGGGTTGATTTGCATTTAGTTTTCTTATCTTATTTCACTCTGAATACATGATTTTGAATAAGTGTCATGAACCCACCAAGTGTTTGATAAAATGTCAAGTCAAGAATTCTCAAGTTATTGATGATCTATTTCATGATTCTCAAGTCAAGTGACTATATGATGATTAAAGGCTTTCAAGTATGAATTGAATTCATGAAAACTATCTATGATTTTACAAGTTACAAGCTAAGCCCTATTTCAAAATTTTTACCTCTTGTGAGCCACTCATGTTAAATCAAGGGTTCATGTTTTATTATTATTACTCTCATGTTTCAAGTTAGGCTCAACATTAGAGGTCAAGCATGATTAAAAGCTACTCATGTCATGTTTCCATGTTTCTTACAAGTTATTAAAGTCATGATTATTTCAAGTATTCCATGGGATTAGACTTAGCATCGATTGAGCACTTTAGATGGGGGACTAATCCAAGGGTTCCTTATATAAAGTATTTAGTCTTTAAACTATGTGCCAACATAGGATTATACGTTATTTTGCTATACTAGTGGAGCTATTTAGTGCACTTTATCATGAAATCCTTTTCGAAATAGGACGGGTTCCCGTAAGGAGGGTTGCTTTATATAAAATGGGATGGGTTCCCGTAAGGTGAAGTATGGTTTACCTTGGCAAGTAGACCACTTTCTTACTGATGAGGGCAATCATCGAGATTCCAAGTTATAGCTCATTTGGTCTTACTTTTGCTGGTTAGGGTCTCCTCCCGCACATATATTATGTATTATGCAAGTTAAATGGTTTACAAGCATGTTTTATTAGCCATGTTGAGACTATATATCCATTGCTTATGATTATGAATTTCGAATATATTGGCTTATATCTTTGTTGCATTGCATCGCGCATAGTTAGTATATTCAAACGTACTAACACATGCTTTATGCCTCTATGATATTACCATGTAGGGACCAGAGCACCTTTTGATCATCCTCCATATGGCTAGTTGATACATTGAAGATAAGCTTTAGTGAGTCCTCAATTCCGAGGACACTATCTACCTTATTCTTGCTATTTTGAGACTACTTTATGTTGAACACTTGTTATTATAAGGGTGAGCCCCAAGAGTGTCTTGGCCCCCGCTCCATTGCTTGTTAAAGGTGTTGTTGGATATCATGATGTACTTATGCTATGAGCTTGACTCTTTATGCTTTTATGATTATCAAGATTTCCCTTAATCCCGCTTCCATTTTTATTATATCTTGTGGTGTTGTTTACTTTGTTTCCGTGACCAAGGATGTGTATTAATATGCTAAGTGGTTTGTTTGGGTCCCTTCGGGTTCCTGTTCGATGTGTTACATCTAAACCCTAGGCTTGGGTCATGACAATTGAAATGATTGTTGGTGAATCAATGTGGCAAAACCCTGTATTCCTTTGGGATTCGTCCCTAACCTATAGTTAGGTTCTATATTTGACAACAATCTCTTTATCCTCAAAGTGAGAGGTATTATTTGAGTATGATCAAAATTAATGGCGTCGTTGCCGGGGAATACGATGAGGTTTTAACTTGCTTTCACTAATAGTTAATTCAATTGTTGATAGCTTAATTCTCTTGTATTTTACTTTTGTATTTGTTTTTGTTAGTCTTTATTTTTATACAGGTACATTGTGGTTTTACCCTTTTTACTTCAGCTAATATATATCCAACAAGTTGTCAAAAAAATGGCTGAAGAGAAGCTCCTTATCACAAGTGATCTACTCCAATCATTGCAAAGGCGTGTGCTATTCTACGATCAGCCATCAGATGATCTGCATGATCATCTACAGAAATTTGCATAAGTGTGTAGGGACATTTTGGGAAGACATCATCTAACTATGGATGCCATGGTACTGTAAGTCTTCCTAATGACCCTTAGAAGTGATGCTGCTATCTGGTGTTCTGAACTCTCTCAAGATGTGTGCTAAAACTAGGTGGAAGTAAAAAGAGCCTTCCTAGAAAGGTTCTATGTTAGACCAAACAAGTTTAAACTTTAAGATCGAATCGTCAACTTCTAGCGAGTTCCAGGTGATTTGCTAAGTACGACGTGGAAGCGATGCAAGGAATGCTTGGGACTAGCTCAGGCTTATGGTCTTTCAGATGAGTTATTGGTGGAAAGTTTTTATAGAGCTCTGAACTCAGAATATCAAGGTCAGGCCGATGCTCTACTGGGAGGAGAATACATGGTTTTTCTAAGGAAACCATTTGTAGAAGTTGCCAAACGTATGAGCAAACTGGATGCTATTCATCAAGTATATAAGTCTATACATGAGCAACAAGCCGCCCACATGAGTACATCTAGTGAAAAATCCAGCCAAGAGGGAGAGAGTGGTGTGAACATGTGGTTCAGATTGCCTCATAACCAATGCGTTGGAGATGGAAACTCTAAGGTTGAGAGCATGTTTGCCAAGATGATGGTGAGAATGGATACGCAAGAGGAAATCTTGCGGGAAGTCAAGTTCGATGTTATTATGATAAACTATAAAGTTCACCAACATTCGTCGGCAATTCAACAACTTAATAACAAATTCAAACTTGTTTTTATACAACTTGAGCAGATTTAACAGAGTGTGTCGAACAAAGAAAAGCCTTGTAAGTGTGACATGAAAGCTTGAGGAATTCTGAGCACTCAAGATGACTAAGTCATGCCACGACGTTAAATAAGACACTTCTTGGGAGGCAACCCAAATGCTTTACATGTTCTTGCTTATTTTGAGCTTATTCTTGTTGTGAATTCTTAGATTTGTGAACATAGTGGAAAGTTTACAGAGAATGGCATTGGAAGCAGCCTCTATGACCAGGCCTACGAGCCGTAGTGCACATTATGACTCATAGTCATGCCTCATAGAGGATAACAATGTTTGATTGAAGTTGGCATGCACACTATGATCTAAACTTATGGTTCATAGTCTCTACTATGAGTCGTAAGTGAAGTTCGTAGTGCCCAGGTATGGTTTAAGAATTTTTTTCTAAGTGTTGAGTGACCTAGAAACCATGATGAACGGGTCATAGTCAGAGCTACGACCCATAGTGGGGGTTTCATAGGCTCGACTTGCAGAATTTTAAAAGCCAACCCGGTGTGTTTTAAAAGGGGTCAAACTTCATTTTGACCCCAAATTAAACCCTAATTCTCCCAAATCTTTCCCAAATTCTTCCCCCCAATTTCCCCTGACAATTTTCTAGTGGTTTTCCGATGGCTTTCGGCCAAATTTTTCCTGGCTCTAGGGTCTTCTTGGCTCCCCTGTTCTTGGTTTACTCACTACAATTCTCATACATACGATGTGTCTCTTGGTTTAATTTAATCCTAGATTTTTTATATATGATATGGATTGATTGATTTTATGCTAGGACTAAGTTTGCCATTATTCAAGGCCAATGGTGTGTGAATTGATATGGAGTAGAGGTTAGGGTTACTTTTATTGAATGTGGTTGTGTTAACCCCAGTGAGTGTTAATTGCCTTGTTACTTAGTTTTTATGACTATGCCATGCTATGTAATGCTGATTGAATGCATGAGGAAGGGTCATAATTGTTGGTTGATTGGGGAAATCATGTGTTCCAAGTTTATGGATTGAATGAGTTCATGTTGTACTTTTGAATCTATTCCCTGAACTTTTATATACGAGTTGATGTGATAATGTTGGATGTCTTGGGGAATGAATATATGAGTTGTTCTTGAATGTATTGGGGGAAATGATAATTAATTATGTATACCTATGTTTAATTTTGCAAGCTAAAACCTTTTACGAGACCTGTCTATGGTTTGTAGTCGAGGCTATGAGTCATAACTGTGTCTCCTACGTAGTTTTAGTTTCTAAAATTACTATACACCTGAGGACTATGGGACCTTGGTACGACTCATAGTCTCCACTACGAGTCATACTAAGGTCCAGTATCTGTCAACTGCAATTGATGCAGTGTTGCATTTCTTGTGTTTTTCTTTTGCTTTTGTTTTCTTTTGTTGATGATTACTTGTGGATAATTGTGGGTTTTGATAATTTCAGGTATAATGGCCCCTAAAAACCGAAATGCAGCTATCAGGGCGTTCAACCGGAGGCTTCACGATGAAGATAAGGATGATGAGCACTTTGATGGATCAAAGGAGGTCCACCATGTTCAGATAGCTAATGCACAGGTGCCTTAGACGAGAGCCAAACCTGCTCAGAGCCCAATGCAAGTTGAGAGTACCTCCCAGTCTAATGAGGAGGGAAGTGAAGATGGGTCTGAGTCTGATGACACACCCTAGGATAGACAGGATGCTTAGTCCTCGATCGCCCCATCCATTAATGCTATTGATCCTTAGCATTACCGATGGGGTGTCGAGGGCATGAAGGCTATATACAGACAGGGGCTAGAGCCTAAGGGGAAAGAAAAGCTGGTGAGATCGTGATAGGCCTGAGCCATGTCCCAGCATTAGAGGTCGTGATAGATCGACATAGGCTCCGGTGGTTGACAGAGAAGCTGGGCAAGTATGCTCCACTCCTAGCGTGAGAGTTCTATATGGCTTATGCCATTACTATTCTATGAGATCTTCCCAAGGGGAAGAAGGCTATTGAGAAACCCAAATTGAGAGACGTTCTAGTTAGAGGCCGGTGGGTAGACATCTTGGAGGAGACGATCCATCGTATACAATTTGGGTGTACTTATAGAGCACTGGAGTCCACAGCTGAGTATGACAGCCAGATAGAGAAGATGAGATAGGCTGTGATTGCTTGGAATGTGGACCAGAGGACTGAGCTTTTGAGATGGGTGGCTAGCCAGATAGTAAAGGGTCGCCCTGAGCCTACATGGGTCACTACACAAACAGAGTCCATCGTGAAGTCCTATCTCTCTTTCCATGCCAAATTTTTGTAAGCTATCATCCGACTCACATCTGAACCACCTTTATAGATAATATCATCATGTTGGAGTGAACAATTCTACTAGCCAGCATCTTAGCTGGCTACGACATTGACTGGGCCCGTATGATTGCCGAGAAGATCCATGAGTCAGCACTTCGGATATCCATATGCATGCCATTTCTAGTGTTGATCCATAGATTATGCATGAAGGTTAGGGTGAGAGTCTCCCTTCATCTTGATCCACATACCGAGGCTCTCCACACCATAGATCTCAGCCTGATCAAGGCTGATAAGATCCCGATGGCTCCTCAGCAAGCAGTACCTCCTCCTATGCCAGAGACATTCATACCTGAGTCACCTCCCGAGGGTTCGATGGTTTCCACCACTACTCCAGTTGCTACTACTACTGATACGGGATGATAACAGCATGAGGCAGCCGATATTGAGATGGGTCCCTCCACAGCCGCACCTATACCAAACCCATCCATATCTTAGGTTCTTTCTGCAAACTTTCCTATTATGTAGGCTATTGCTTTTTAGGCTATAGTTCACAGATTAGCACGGACAAAGGCCAAGGTAGCTCAGCTCACATGGCAGATTAAACCGTGGGTCTAGTAGATAATTCAGGCATTGGAGGATAGATGCAAGGCTTTCACCACTTCAGTTGTTGACCAGAGGATTGCTACAATGGAGGCTCGAGTTGATGCCTTCGAGGCGAGAGTTTAGAAGTGACTTGCTAAGATCCAGCCTTTAGTCAGGATTTAAAAAAGTTCAAGGCTGACCTAATTGCATCATTGGCGGCTCCGATCCTAGTTCTGGAGACTACATTTGTAGATGAGTCATTTTTTGACATGTATGAGGAGATCCACTGCGTGCTCCTAGGAAGAGACCTATGGAGGAGACTGATGCAGAGGAGGGGCATAAGTGGCACAAGATCTCCGAGAAGGATGAGGAGCTGGAGGAGTAGATCACTGAGTTCATCCTGCAAAAATTGATAGAAGAAGAGGAGCTGAGGAAAGCTTAAGAGCTTAAGAGATTACAAGGCGTTGCCTCATCCAGCACGGTTGTAGCACAGACTACCCTGCAGCAGGGAGACACTCACAGATAGCCGGAGACAGGTGCTTAGGCACCATTTGATGTTTGACTTTTTGACCCCTGTTCTTATTTTGTTTTTTCCTTGTACATTTGAAGATAAAGTACTTATTTTTTTTTGGTGGAGTGTGGGTTGTTATGGACTAGGGTAAAGTCTGAGTAGCCTTTAGTCCATAACTATCCTAGTTTTTGATATCCCAAGGTTTTCTTGCCTGTGTTCTTTTGCCTTGTGGATTTTTTATTTTTATGTTGAACCAGCACGTTTTAGCTGTTGTAGACAATTTCTGTGGTATATAGTGATTAAACTTTGGCATGTACATTATTTTGATGGTTTATGAAAACTTTTGCCAAAATTGGTACCCTTGAAGATTTTGTTTGATTAGTAGTTATTTTGTGATCATGCATGTTTGAATGGTTTGGCGATGTTTGTTCTGACTAAGTGAAGGCAAGTTGATACTTGACATATGATCTGTGAGTCTATGTTAGCTGTGTATGCAATGCAATGTGTGTGTGAGCTGATTCTTTTGTGTTCATGCACTATCTAATGATTCAGAACTTGCTCTGTTACTTTGAGTTGGACTAGAGATTGGATGGATTAGGAAGGGATCCTAGTCTCTTATTCATTAAATTAGTCCACCTTTGCCTAAATAACCCACCAAATGATAAAGTGCCCCTTGTTTGTAACGACCCCAAAAAGTGCCTCAGAATCCCCAGAATTTTAATTTCCATATATCTTAAAATGCATTTGTGATTTTAAAAATCTGACTTCAGTTTCATGTTCAAGGGGTCCCAATCAAGGGAAAAGCGGTCTAACCATGATTTAAGAGCTAAGATTTAGCAATTATGAAATTTCAAAAATCAATTTCTAGAGGGGTTTTCGTGTCCCCCTCGTAATGTGTCCCGATGTATTTTGGAACTCTGTTTTTTAGCTTTGGTCCAAGACTTTAAGTCTTGGGACTAAAAGCTCCCATACGTGTTTTTACCCATACTTAGTCATATTTCACCCTTATAGCATCCTAAACATTTCCCAATACTAACTCAAAATACTTAGTCATATTTTCACTCTCCAAACTCAAGTCCCAAACCCTCATCCAAAGCTAAGGTTCTCCTTCAATGTTCTTCTTCGAGCTTCAAGTCTCCATCTCCAATCTTCACCAAGTTCATCCTAAGTTAAGTGTTGAACCATTGGATCCTTCCATCCATGCTGCCTAAGCCTCCTTTTTACTAATATGCATGATTTGAAGTTGCTTTTACATGTGGGTCTTGTATATTGAGAAATTTACTACACAGTGATTTTAGTTCATGAAAGTATGGTTGTTTTAGAATGTTTTGCACTCTAAATCTTGTATCTAATGTTGGATTTGATGAGGAGTTTTGATGTGAATGTCTTAGGGGTACTGCAAGGTGTTGATTGATGGTTTTACTATAGATTTTCTTGCATAATTTCTTCTCCAAATTACATGTTCTTTTACCCCCACTACACCCCCCTAGGTGTTTGATAACATGTACGATTATGGTTTCTTGAGGAAATGAAGGTTCAAAGCATGAGATATGATATGAATGATGTTATGATAATGAAATGAGGTTATGTATATGATTATTCCTATATGAAGTGTTCACTAGAGCATATGATGAATCCTGTATAAAGTGTAGAATGGACCATGCCTAATCCAGTGGTTTTGAGCACTCGGATAACCTAGTGAAGGGTTTGTACTTCTCCACTTGGTGATGGGGTGGCATCATCACTAACCTAGATGGCGGTTGGTATCTGTCAACCTAAGGAAAGGTTTGTACTTCTCCACCATGGTGATGGGGCGGCATTATGACCAACCTAGATGAGGGTTAGTACTCATCCAACTAAGTGATGGGGTGGCAGCATAACTAACCTACCAAGGGGTTCATACTTTGGAAATTTAGTTTGGTCTCTTCAATACATATGATATCCTATATGAGCATGGTTTACTCAAGCATGTTTTACTTATTTGTTGATCATTCATGTCATGTTGCTATATCATGTGTATTGTCTACTGTAATGCATGTTGATTATGAAACGTATCTCTTGTTGCATGGAATCCCACATACTTAGTACATTCAAATGTACTAACGCATACTTTTGCCTACATGATATCACCATGTAGGAACCGGTGCTCAAGTTGATCATCTTCCCCCTCCACGTGGCTAGTCGGTGATATTCCAAGCTTATTGGTAAGTCCTCTATTTTGAGGACCTTAGTTTATGATTGCTAGTATCTATGTATTGAGACACTTTATTATGTTCTATTTTGACTATAAGGGTGAGCCAGGTTACTTTGTCTTGGCCCTCCTCTATCTATTTATTTAGAGGTGTTGTTGGACAAGTTGTGTAATTATGATATGAGCTATGACTCCTTGTCTTGGTGTTTATGTTTTGGTGAGTTATCCCTTAGTCCCTTTGCTCTTTTATGCTTGTTTTTATGTCTTTTACATGCTTTCGTGTATAATGATGTGTAATGATAAATTGACAAGCTTGATTGGGGTTCTTTCGGGTTCCCTATTCGCCGTGTCATGCGAAGGCCCTAGGCTTGGGTCATGAAAAACTTGGTATCAGAGCACTAGGTTGATAGATCCTCAGAGTCCAATACATCATGTCGATTAGAGTCCTATTCATGATTGTGAAGCGCGACATGACTATGAATAGGAGGCTATGAGGCATTTTAGAAAATGTTTCCCTTCTTTGTGTTTTAAGTCGTGCTATAGAGTTGTGGTGAATTTTCCACCTAACGATTATTTTTTTTCTATGGTAGATCATGCCAAACACTAGAGGAAGGTAGGCCCAAACTCTCGAGGAGCAACCTACAAATGGTGAGCTCTGGGATGCTCTTATTATGCTTGCCTAAGTGGTAGCCAACCAAGTCCAACAAGGGGACCAAGTCCCTTATGCTACTACCTCTGGAGATAGGGTAAGAGACTTCAAGAGGATGAATCCTCTGGTTTTCCATGGGTCAAAGGATTATGAAGACCCACAAGAGTTCATTGATGAGGTCTACAAAATCTTGAATATCATGGGTGTTGAGCCAAATGAAAAGGCGGAGTTGGAGGCGTACCAACTCAAAGGGGTAGCCAAAATTTGGTATAAGCAATGGAAGGGTGAGAAGAGGGTTGGTAATTTGGTTCTTTGGGAGGAGTTCAAAACGGCCTTCATTAATCGATTTTTCCCTCTTTAGGGAGGCAAAATTGGTAGAGTTTATGAACTTGAAACAAGGTGCTATGAGTGTGAGAGAGTATGCCCTCAAATTTAATCAACTTTCAAATTATGCTCCTCACTTGGTGGCCGATCCTAGATCAAGGATGAATCAATTTGTGATAGGGGTCTTCGACTTAGTGAGTGAGGAATGCGGGTACACCTTGCTTATTGGTGACATTGACTTTTCTTAGTTGATAAGCAAATGGAGGAAGAAAATATGAGAAAGAGGAGGGGCCATGAAGCCAAGAGAGCCCATCATGGGGGTAAATTCCATAGGGGTGGACAATTCCAACAAGGCCAAGGGCCTCCTCATGCTAGAAATAGGGGGTTTCCCAATGACTTCCCTAGGCCTGAAGGTGTTGGTGGTTTGGCTCTCATTGATGTGTGTCGTACAAGTGGGAACAATCATAAGGCCCATGTTTGAAGGGTTCTAATGCATTCTTTGATTATGGAGAGCTTGCTCACAGAAGGGTGGATTGTCCAAGAAACCGTGGCAAGGGCCGAGGTGCAAATGCAGTTCCATTGGGCAGATGTGATCCTCAAGATGGTGCCCCAAGTCACAATTGATTCTATACTCTACATGGAAGGCAAGGGGTTGGTGAAGTCCCCGATGTTATTAACGGTATGTTGAAAAACTTTGATCGTGAAGTATATACTTTGATTGGTCCTGGTGCTACTTTTTCCTTTGTCACACCCTTTGTTGCTAAAAAGTTCCATGTTGAGTTGGATTCGTTGCGTGAGTCATATGAGGTGTCTACTCCTATTAGTGCATCTATTGTTGCTAGGAGGGTGTATAGAAATTTTACGGTTTGTATTTTGCATAAAATCTTACCTTGTGATCTTATTGAATTAGATATGGTTGATTTTGATGTTATTCTTTGGATGGATTGGTTGCATGCATACTATGCTTCTATTGATTGTCGAACTCATAGGGTCAACTTTCAATTTCCAAATGAACCTGTCCTTGAGTGGGAAAGTCATGATGTGGTAGTGAGGGTAGGTTCATCTCATGTATTAGCCTATAGGTTGATTTCCAAGGGGTTTTGTATCATCTTGTGAGAGTTAAAGATGTGGAGTCCAAAATCCGTTCCATTGAGTTGGTTCCAATTGTAAATGAGTTTCTTGATATCTACCTAAGTGACCTTCCCAGTGTCCCTCCCAAAAGGGAGTTAGATTTTTGGCATAGATCTTCTTTGCGATACTCAACTTATCTCCATTCCCACTTACCATATGGCCCCGACGGAGTTGAAGGAGTTAAAGGAACAATTGAAAATTTGTTGGAGAAGGAATTCATTAGACCTAGCCAATTAGCTTGGCGTGCACCAGTGTTGTTTGTAAAGAAGAAAGATGGGTCACTTAGAATGTGCATTGACTACCGATAACTCAATAGGGTCACTATAAAGAATAGGTATCCTCTTCCGAGAATTGATGACTTGTTTGAGAAATTGCAAGGGGCTAGTATTTTTTCTAAGATTGATCTTCGTCTGGGTACTATCAAGTGTCGGTGAGGGAGTATGATATTCCTAAGACGGCCTCCGAACTATATATGGGCACTATGTATTTGTGATGATGTCCATTAGGTTGTTTAATTGCATCGGCCCTCTTCATGGACCTAATGAATAGGGTCTTCAAACCCTTCCTTGATTCCTTGTGGTCTTCATTGATGATATTTTGATCTATTCATATAGTAAGGAGGAGCATGTGGGTCATTTTAGGGTTGTGTTACAAAGATTGAGGGAGGAGAGACTGTATGCTAAGTATGACAAGTGTGAGTTTTGGTTGAAGGAGGCTACATTCTTTGGTCATGTGGTGTAAGGGGATGGCATTAAAGTGGATCCTAAGAAGACCAATGTGATTAGGAATTGGCCTAAACATTGACCGCATCGGATATTAGAAGTTTCATAGGCCTTGCGGGTTACTATAGAAGTTTTGTGAATGGGTTTTCCTCCGTTTCTTCTCCTATGACAAAATTGACTCAAAAGAAGGTTGAGTTTGTGAGGACCGATGCATTTGAGAAAAGCTTCCAAACATTGAAAAATAGAGTTGTGTCTACTGTTATATTGCCACCACCAGATGGGCTTGAGGGTTTTGTTGTGTATTATGATACATCTAGAGTTGGTTTGGGTTGTGTGCTAATGCACAGTAGTAAGGTCATAGCCTATGCTTCTAGGCAACTCAAAGTGCTTGAAAAGAACTACCCTACCCATGATCTTGAATTAGCCGCCGTGGTGTTTGCATTAAAGATTTGGTGTTATTATTTGTATGAGATGCATGTTGATGTCTTCACCGATCATAAGACCCTTCAATACGTCTTCACACAAAAATATCTCAACTTGAGACAAATAAGGTGGCTAGAACTTCTCAAAGATTATGACATAAGTGTGCATTATCATCCGGGTAAGGCAAATATGGTGGTGGATGCTTTGAGTTAGGTGTCCATGGGTAGCCTAGCTCATGTGGATGGTGGTGATAGGGAGATGGCTAAGAAGGTGCATAGATTTGTTAGACTGGGGGCTAAGTTGGAAGAGGTTAGAGATGATGGTGTTGTGGTTATTGATGGGTCCAAGTCTTCCTTGGTTGATGAGGTTATAGCCAAACAAGATCATGACTCCTCCTTGCTTGAATTGAAGGCCTTGGTGAAAGAGGGCAAAGTAGAGGTTTTCTACCAAGGGGGAGATGGTGCCCTTAGGTACCAAGCCAGGTTGTGTGTGCCATGTCTTGATGGTTTTAGGGAGAGAATTCTTGATGAGGCCCATAATTCTTCTTACTCTATCCACCCCGATTCCACCTAAATGTATAGAGACTTGAGGGATGCGTATTAGTGGGGAGGCCTGAAGAGGGACATTGCTAAATTTATTTCCAGTTGCCATAGTTGTCAACAAGTCAAAGCCGAACATCAAAGGCCAGGTGTCCTAACCCAAGACATAGAGATTCCCACTTGGATGTGGGAGGTAATTAATATGGATTTTTTGGTTAGGTTGCCCAACACTAGAAAAGGTTTTGATTCCATATGGGTGGTGGTTGATAGGATGACAAAATCGGCTCACTTTCTACTGGTTAAAACCACATATGGGGCTGAAGAGTATGCAAGGTTGTATATCCATGAGTTAGCAAAGTTGCATGGAATTCCTTTGTCCATTATATCAGATCATGGTTCACAATTTACTTCACACTTTTGAAGGTCTTTCCAAAGGGGTCTTGGTGAAATAGTTCACCTTAGTATGACCTCTCACCCTCAAATGGAAAGCCAAGCCAAAAGGACAATTCAAACACTTGAGAATATGCTTCGGGCTTGTATCTTAGAGCTTAAAGGTAGTTGGGATGACCATCATCCATTGATTGAGTTCGCCTACTACAATAGCTATCACTCTAGCATCGGTATGACCCCTTTTGAGGCTCTTTGTGGGAGACATTCTAGATCACCAATAGGTTGGTTTGAGGTTTGGAAGGTGGCTTTATTGGGGCTGGATCTGGTTATGGAGGCTCTTGAGAAGGTTAAGATATTAGGGAAACGTTGAGAATGGCCCAAAGTCGTCAAAAATCAAATGTCGATGTAAGGAAGGAAAGACCTAGAGTTCCAAGTTGGTGAATTAGTCTATTTGAAGGTTTCTCCAATGAAAGGTGTGGTCCGTTTTGGTGAAAAGGGGAAGTTGAGCCCAAGATATGTTGGTCCTTATGAGGTGACAGAGAGGGTTGGCAAGGTAGCTTATGAGTTGAAGTTGCCTAGTGAGATGAATTTGGTTCATCCGGTGTTCCATGTCTCTATGTTGAGAAAATGTGTTGGTGATCCTAATGCCATTGTGCCTCCTGATGTTGTGGGTGTTGTGGGAGATAACTTGACCTATGAGGAGGTTTCGGTTTAGATCTTGGATAGGCAAGTAAAGAGATTGAGGGACAAAGAGGAGGCATCCGTTAAGGTCCTTTGTAGGAACTAACAAGTTGAAAGTGCTACATGGGAGGTCGAAGCGGACATGCAAAAGCGGTATCCTTATCTTATCCACTCCACTCAAGCCTAAGGTACTAATCTTAAGTCCTATATGTGATTTCAAGTCTAACATTTCAGCCCCTATGTCATTCATATGCATTCATGTTTAAGCAGGTAAACTTATGTTGATTTCACACTTATGTTGAGATTTTAAAAATAGTGTTTTGCATATTATGTTGCGTTCTTGTTGGGGCTGATTAGTTCATGATCACTCTTGTCTTGTATGTCCCTTTTACATTCGAAGATGAATGTTCCCAAGGGGGAGATATTGTAACGACCCCAAAAAATGCTCCAAAACGTTCCTCGGAATGCCCGAAATTATAATTTCCATATATTTCAAAATCCATTTGTGATTTTCAAAATTCAACTTTGGATTCTTGTTTAGGGGGTCCAAACAGAGGAAAAAGGATCTAACCTCGATTTAAGAGAAAAGATTAAGCAATTAAAAAATTTCAAAAATCAATTTCCAGAGAGGTTTTCGCCTCCCCCTTGCAATGTGCCCCTATGTATTTTGGAACTCTATTTTCAGCTTCGGTCCAAGACTTTAAGCCTTCGGCCTAAAAGCTCCCATACGTGTTTTTACCCATACTTAGTCATATTTCACCCTTATATCATCCTAAACATTTTCCAATACTAACTTAAACACTTAGTCATATTTTCACTCCCCAAACTCAAGTCCCAAACCCTCATCCCAAGCTAAGGTTCTCCTTCAAGGTTCTTCTTCAAGCTACAAGTCTCCATCTCCAATCTTCACCAAGTTCATTCTAAGCTAAGGTATGTGGTGTTGAACAATTGGGTACTTCCACCCATGGTGCCTAAGCCTTCTTTTTACTAATATTACATGATTTAAAGTTGATTATACATGTGCGTTTTGTATATTGAGAAATTTACTGCACGATATTTTAGTTCATGAAAGTATGGTTGTTTTAGCATGTTTTGAGCTCTCAATCTTGGATCTAATGTTGGATTTGATGAGGAATTTTAGTGTGAATTAATTGGGGTGTTGCACGGAGTTGAGTGATGGTTTCACTACATATTTTCTTTCATGATTTCTTCTCCAAATTGCATGGTCTTTTACCCCTACTACACACTTCCAAGGTGTTTGATAAAATGTCCAGTTATGGTTTCTTGAGTAAATGAAGATCCAAATCATGAGATAGGATATGAATGATGTTTTAATTATGAAATAAGCTTATGTATATGATTATTCCTGTATGAAGTATTGCACTAGAGCATATGATGAATGCTATATAAAGTGTAGAATCGACCACGCCCAATCGGGGGGTTTGAGCACCCGGATAACCTAGTGAAGGGTTTGTACTTCTCCACCTGGTGATGGAGCGGCATCATCACTAACCTAGATGGCGGTTGGTACTCGTCAACCTAGGGAAGGGTTTGTATTTCTCTACCATGGTGATGGGGCTGCATTATCACCAACCTAGATAAGTGTTAGTACTCGTCCACCTAAGTGATGGGGTGGCAACATCACTAACCTACCAAGGGGTTCGTACTTTGGAAATCTGGTTTGGTCTCTTCTACACATAAGATATCCTATATGAGCATGGTTTACTCAAGCATGTTTTACTTATCCATTGATCATTCATGTCATGTTGCTATACTGTGCCTATTTTCTATTGTTATGCATGTTGATTATGAAACTTATCTCTTGTTAGATAGCATCCCACATTCTTAGTACATTCAAACGTACTAACATATACTCTTGCCTACATGATATCACCATGTAGGAACCGGTGCTCAAGTTGATTATCCTCCCCATCCTTGTGGCTAGTCGGTGCTATTCATGTTGGTAAGTCCTCCATTTCAATGACCTTAGTCTATGATTACTATTATCTATGTATTGAGACACTTTCTTATATTTTATTTTGACTATGAGGCTGAACCTGATTACTTTTTCTGAAACGAGCCCAAAAACTACCCCAAAAACGTTCTTCAGAAGTAATTGGAAACTTGTTTTCCTTATGCCCAAAAATCCATTTGGAATTTCAAATTCGACTTCATATTCTTGTTTGAGGGGTCCAAATTAGGGTGAAAAGGGTCTAACCTCAATTTTAAAGTAAGGGAATCGAATTATGAAATTTCTCTTAGTGCGATTTTCAAAGAGCCTCCGTGTCCTCTCTACTACACAGAGACGTATTATTTCTTCACTATCTTTTCTTAGTTGGCATAGATTTTTTTAAGTGTTAGACCTAAGTTTTCCCAAACATATTTTCACATATATTTAGCCTTATCTCACCCTCATATCACCCTAAACATTCCCCATATTTCCCCAAACACTTAGACTCATTTCTCACACTGAATTCAAGTCCCAAACTCATGGCCAATCTCAAGGATTTCTTCAAGGATCTTACCCAAGCTACAAATTTCTATTAAAGTCTTCTTTAAGAACTTCACAAAAGCTAAGGTATGTGGTGTCGAACCATTGGGTCCATCCACCCATGGTGCCTAAATCCTCTTTTTACTAATATTGCATGATTTAAAGTAGATTTTACATATGGGTCTTGTATATTAAGAAATTTACTACACAGTGATTTATGTTCATAAAAGTATGGTTGTTTTAATATGTCTTGAGCTTCAAACCTTGGATCTAATGTGGGATTTGATGAGGGGTTTTGATATGAATGTCTTGGAGGTGTTGCAAGGTGTCGATTAAAGGTTTTACCACTGATTTTCCTACATGATTTCATCTCTAAATTGTATACTCTTTTACCCTTATTACACACCCGCCAAGTGCTTGATAAAATGTCCGATTATAGTTTCTTGAGGAATTGAAGGTTCAAAGCATGAGATATGATAGGTATGATGTTATAATGATGAAATGAGCTTATGGACATGATGTATATATGGATGTTCGATATAATGTGATATTAGATCATGTCCAGTCCGGGGCCATGAAGGCCCAGATGACCATATGAGTTGTGATTACCTTGCCACCAGGGTGTCTGGGTGTGGAAGACATCTACCATATAATGGGTAAGTACCTAGCCACCAGGTTGTCCGGGTATAAACAACATCTACCATGAGATGGGTAAGTACCTTATCGGTAGGGTTTCTTGGTGTGGACGGCATCTACCATGTAACGGGTAAATACCTTGCCACCGGGATGTCCAGGTGTGACTGACATCTCCAATCCAAAGTTGGGACTCTAGCTTGGTCTCTTCTACATGTATGATATCTTATATAAGCATGATTTACCCTAGCATGTTTTACTTATTTGTTGATCATACATGTCATATTGCTATACTATGCCTATTGTCTATTGTATGCATTTTAACTATGTACATTCAAAGTACTAATGCATACTCTTTCCTACATGATATCACCATGTAGGAACTGGTGCCCGAGTTGATCATCCTCCTCCTCCAAATGGCTAGATTGTGCCATCCCAAGCTTATTGGTGAGTCCTCCATTTCAGGGACTTTGGTTTATGTTTCCCTCTTATCTATGTATTGAGACACTATCTCATGTTCTATTTGACTATGAGGGTGAGCCCGATTACCTTGTCTTGGCCCCTGCTCTATCTATGTATTAGAGGTGTTTGTTGGACATACTATGTACTTATGATGAGCTTGACTCTTGTCTCTTGTTTATGACGTTTATATTAGGTCTCTTAGTCCCATTGCCCTATTATTACTCTTTACACGTGTATATGCTTCCGCGACCAATGATGTGTAATGGCAAGTTCATAGGCTTGTTTGGGGTTCCTTCGGGTTTCCCATTCTCCATGTTATGTCTAGGCCCTAAGATTGGGTCGTGACAAACTTGGTACCAGAGTACTAGATTGATAGATTCTCGGAGTCCAACACACCATGTTGATTAGAATCCAATTTATGGTTGTGAAGCGTGCCATGACTATGAATAGGAGGCTACGAGGCGTCTTAGGAATTGTTTCCCTTCTTCATATCCTAAGTCATGCTATAGAGTTGCGATAAGTGTTTCCCAGTAACGATTATTTTTCCCATGCTAGACTATGCCGAATACTAAGGGAAGATGGGCCTAAACTCCTAGGGAGCAACCTACCAATGGTGAGCTCCGAGTTGCTCTTACTATGCTTTCCCAAGTGGTGGCCAACCAAGTCTAACAAGGGGCCCAAGCCCCTCATGCTACTACCCCGGGAGCTAGGGTAAGGGACTCTATGAGGATGAATCCTCCAGTTTTCCATGGGTCAAAAGTGGATGAGGATCCACAAGATTTTATTAATGAAATCTACAAAATCATGTCAATCATGGGTGTTGGGAAAAATGAAAAGGTGGAGTTGGTGATGTACCAACTCAAGGGGGTGACCCATATTTGGTTTGATCAATAGAAAGGTGAGAAGGGTAATGACTATGTGGTGCTTTTGGAGGAATTCAAATTGGCCTTCCTTAATCGGTTCTTCCCTCTTGAGTTAAGGAAGCAAAGTTGGTTGAGTTTATGAACTTGAAACAAGGTGATATGAGTGTGAGGGAATATTCCCTCAAATTTAATCAACTTTCAAACTATATTCCTCACTTGGTGGTCAAATCTAGGTCAAGGATGAATAAGTTTATTTTGGGGGTTTCTGACTTGGTAAGTGAAGAATGTTAGTTCGCTTTGCTTATTGGTGACACGGACTTGTCTTGGTTAATAAAATATGCCAAGCACATGGAAGATGAGAAGTTGAGGAAGAAGAGAGGTCATGAGGCAAAGAGGGCCCGGTATGAGGGTAGGTTCCACAAGGGTGCTAGATTCCAAAAAAGCCAAAGGGCCTTCTCATATTACTAATAGGGGGTTAGCCAATGATTTCCCTAGGCCCCAAGGTGTAGGTTTTGTGGCTCCTAATGATATGTGTCCTAGGTGTGTGAGGAGACATGGGGATCCATGTTTAAGGGGTTCCAATGCATGCTATGAATGTGGTGAGCTTAGTCACAAAAGGATAGATTGTCCAAAGGTTCGTGGCATGATTCGGGGTGCAAATGTGGTCCTTTTGGGTAGAGGCGGTCCTCAAGGTTGTGCCCCAATACATAGCCAATTTTATGCTCTACATGGGAGGCAAGGGGTTGGTGAGGTCCCCGATATTGTTACATGTATGTTGAAAATCTTTGATCTTGATTTGTATGCTTTGATTGTTTCGAGTGCCATCCTTTCCTTTATTACCCCCTTTATTGCTAGAAAGTTTCATGTTGAGTCGGAATTATTGCATGAGTCATATGAGGTCTACTCCTATTGGTACCTCTATTGTTGCTAGGAGGGTGTATATAAATTGTTCGGTTTGCATCTTGCATAAAATCTTACCTTGTGATCTTGTTGAATTAGATATGGTTGATTTTGATGTTATTCTTGGGATGGATTGGTTGCATTCCTTCTATGCTTCTATTGAATATAGAACCCATTGGGTCAAGTGTCAATTCCAAATGAACCCATCCTTGAGTGGAAAAATCATGATGTGATACTGAGTGGTAGATTTATCTCATGCATTAAAGCCCATTGGTTGATTTCCAAGGGGTATTAGTATCATCTTGTGAGGATTAAAGATGTGGAGTCCAAAGTCCCTTTCATTGAGTTGGTCCAGGTTGTAAATGAGTTTCTTGATGTCTTTCCAAATGACCCTCCCAGTGTTCCTCCCGAAAGGGAGATAGATTTTGGCATAGATCTCCTTCCCAACACTTAACCTATCTCCATTCCCCCTTATCGTATGGCCTCGGTGGAGTTGAATGAGTTAAAGGAGCAATTGAAAGATTTGTTGGAGAAGAGATTTATTAGACCTAGCCAATACCTTGGGGTGCATCGGTGTTGTCTATAAAGAAGAAAAATGGGTCGCTTAGAATGTGTGTTGACTATCCGTAATTCAATAGGGTCACTATAAAGAATAGATATCCTCTTCCAAGAATTGATGACTTGTTTGACCAATTGCAAGGGGCTAGCTTTTTCTCTAAGATTGATCATTAGTCCAGGTACCATCAAGTGAGGGTGAGGGAGTGTTATATTCATAAGATGGCCTTCCGAACTAGATGTGGGCACTATGAATTTATGGTGATGTCCTTTGGATTGACTAATGCACTGGTCATCTTCATAGACCTAATGAATAGGGTCATCAAGCCCTACCTTGATTCCTTTGTTGTGGTTTCCATTCATGATATTTTGATCTATTCACATAGTAGGGAAGAGCATATAGGCGATTTGAGGAGAGATTGCTCGCTAAGTATGACAAGTGTGAATTTTGGTTGAAGGAAGTTACATTCTTGGGTCATGTAGTATTGGGGGATGGTATAAAAGTGGATCCTAAGAAAAATGATGTAATTAGGAATTGGCCTAGACCATTGACCTGGTTGGATATTAGGAGTTTCTTGGGCCTTGTGGGTTATTATAGAAGGTTTTTAAATGGGTTCTCCTCCATTGCTTCCCCTATGAAAAAATTGACTCAAAAGAAGGTTTAGTTTGTGTGGACCGATGAATGTGAGAAAAGCTTCCCATCATTGAAAGATAGAATTGTGTCCGCTCCTATATTGTCCCTTCCGGATGGGCTAGAGGGTTTTATAGTGTATTGCAATGCTTCCCGGGTTGGTTTGGGTTGTGTTTTGATGCAAAATGGTAAGGTCACAACCTACGCTTCTAAGCAACTTGTGGTGCATGAAATGAACTACCCTACCCATGATCTTGAATTGGCCGCCGTGGTGTATGCATTAAAGATTTGGTGCCATTTGTATGGGGTGCATATTGATGTCTTCACTAATAATAAAAGCCTTCAATATGTCTTCCCTCAAAAAGATCTTAACTTGAGACAAAGAAGGTGGCCAGAACTCCTTAAAGACTATGACATGAGTGTGTATTACCATCCAGGTAAGGCATATATTTTGGCGAATGGTTTGAGTCGGATGTCCATGGGTGGCCTAGCTCATGTGTATGGTGGTGAAAGGGAGATGGCTAGGGAGGTGCATAAGTTGGTTAGATTGGGAGTGAGGTTGGAAGATGTGGGTAATGGTGTTGTTGTGGTTGATGGTTCTAAGTCTTCTTTGGTTGCTGAGGCGATAGCAAAACAAGATCTAGACTCCTCCTTGCTTGAGTTGAAGGCCTTGGTGAATGAAGGCAAGATAGAGGTTTTCTCCGAAGGGAGAGATGGGGCCCTTAGATACCAAGGTAGGTTGTATGTTCCATGTGTTGATGGTTTAAGGGAGAAAATTCTTGATGAAGCCCATGATTCCTCTTGTTCTATATACCCTGGTTCCACCAAAATGTATAGTGACTTGAGGGTTGTGTATTGGTGGAGAGGAATGAAGAGGAACATTGCCAAATTTGTTTCTGGTTGCCATATTTGCCAACAAGGCAAAGCTGAACATCTAAGGCCTAGTGGCCTAACCTAAGAAGTAGAGATTCCTACTTGGAAGTGGGAGGTAGTTAATATAGATTTTGTGGTTGGGTTGCTCAAGACTAGAAAAGGTTTTGATTCAATATGGGTGGTGGTTGATAGGGTGATGAAATCGGCTCACTTTCTACCGATCAAGACTACATATGGGGCTGAAGAGTATGCAAGGTTTTACATCCATGAGTTGGTGAGGTTACATGGGGTTCCTTTATCCATCGTATCGGATCGGGGTGCACAATTCACTTTGCACTTTTGGAAGTCTTTTCAAAGGGGTCGTGGTAGCAATATTCATCTTAATACGGCCTTCCACTCTCAAATGGATAGCCAAGCCGAAAGGACAATTCAAACACTTGAGGATATGCTTAGGGCATGTGCCTTGGAGCTTAAACGTAGTTGGGATGACCATCTTCCATTGATTTAGTTTTCCTATAACAATAAATATCACTCTAGCATCAGTATGACTCCATTTAAGGCTCTTTATGGGAGACGTTGTAGATCACTGGTGGGATGGTTTGAGGTTGGAGAGGTGCCTTTATTGGGGCTGTATCTGGTTATGGATGGTCTTGAGAAGGTAAAGATGACTAGGGAAAGGTTGGGGATAGCCCAAAGTTGTTAAAAAACCTTTTCCGATATGAGAAGAAGAGACCTAGAATTCCAGGTGGGTGATTAGGTTTATTTGAAGGTTTCTCCAATGAAAGATATGGTTTGTTTTTTTTAAGAAAGGGAAATTGAGTCCTAGGTATTTTGGTCCTTCTGAGGTGATAAAGAGGGTTGGCAATGTGGCTTATGAGTTGAGGTTTCCTAGTGAGATGAATTTGGTCCATCCGGTGTTTCATGTCTCTATGTTGAGAAAATGTATTAGTGATCCTAATGCTATTATACCTCTTGATATTTTGGGTGTTGTTGAGGATAACGTGACTTATGAGGGGGTTCTGGTTCATATTTTATATAGATAAGTAAAGAGGTTGAGAAATAGAGAGGTGACATCCGTTAAGTTCCTTTGGAGGAACCAACAAGTCAAAAGTGCTACTTGGGAGGCCGAAGCGGACATGTAAAAGCGGTACCCTTATCTCTTCCACTCCTCTCAAGCCTACAGTACTAATTCTAATTCCCCTATGCACTATCAAGTCTTATATTTCAGCCCCTATTCATTCATATGCTTTCTATGTTTAAGTTGGAAATTTATCATGATTTCACAATTATAATGGGATTTTGGAAGTGATGTTTTAAATGTAATGTCGCATTCATGTTGGCGCTGATTTCTTCATGACTATTCTTTCCTTGTACATCTCTTCTACATTTGGGGATGAAAGTTCCCAAGGGGGAGATATTGAAACGACCCCAAAATGTGCCTGAAAACATGCCTTGAAAGTAATCGGAAACTTGTTTTAGATGTACCTAAACATCCATTTGGAATTTTGAAAATATGACTTCATATTCTTGTTCATTGGGTCAAAATTAGGGTGATAATGTCTAACCTCAATTTTAAAGCAAAGGAATCGAATTATGAAATTTCACTTGGTGCTATTTATGGAGAGCATCCGCGTCCTCTCCGCGACGCGAAGACGTGTTATTTCTGCACTGTCTTTTCCTAGTTCGCCCAGATTTTTCAAGTATTGGACCTAAGTTTCACCAAACATATTTTGACCTATACTTAGCCTTATTTCACCCTCATATCACCCTAAACATTCCCCAATATTTCCCCAAACACTTAGACTCATTTCTAACCCTGAATTCAAGTCCTAAACTCACGGCCAATCTCAAGGATTTCTTGAAGGATCTCACACAAGCTACAAATCTCCATTAAAGTCTTCTTCAAGAAATTCACAAAAGCTAAGATATGTGGTGTTGAACCATTGGGTCCTTCCACCCATGGTTCCTAAACTCTCTTTATGTGCATGAAAGTATGTTTTTTAAGCATGTTTTGAGCTTCAAATCTTGGATCTAATATGGGATTTGATGAGGGGTTTTGATATGAATGTCTTGGGGGTATTACAAGGTGTTGATTAAAGGTTTTACCACTAATTTTTTGTATGATTTTATCTCTAAATTGCATGCTCTTTTATCCCCATTAAACACCCGCCAATTATTTGATAAAATGTTCGGTTATGGTTTCTTGAGAAATTGAAGGTTCAAAGCATTAGATAGGATGTGTATGATGTTTTAATGATGAAATGAGCTTATGGACAGGATGTATATATGTATGTTCTATATAATGTGTTGTATTAGATTATGTCCGGTCCGGGGGCATAAGGGCTTAGATGACTATGTGAGGGGTGAGTACCTTGCTACCAGGGTGTCCAGGTGTGAACGACATCTACCATGTGAGGGGTATGTACCTTGCCACCATGGTGTCCGGGTATGAACGACATCTACCATATGAGGGGTAAGTACCTTACCACCAGGGTGTCCGGGTGTGAACGACATCTACCATATAAGGGGTAAGTACCTGGCCACCAAGGTGTCCAGGTGTGAACGACATCTCCCATCCAAAGTTGGGATTCTAGCTTGGTATCTTCTACACGTATAATATCTTATATAAGCATGATTTACCCTAGCATGTTTTACCTATGCATCGATTATACATGCCATATTGCTATACTATGCCTATTGTATAATATATGCATTTTGACTATGGAGCTTGTTTATTGTTGCTTTGCATCCTACATACTTATTTCATTCAAAGTACTAACGATCAACATGTAGGAATCGGTGCCCAAGTTGATCCTCCTCCTCCTCCACGTGGCTAGACGGTGCTATCCCAAGCTTATTGGTGAATCCTCCACTCGGGGACTTTGATTTATGTTTCCCTCTTATATATGTATGGAGACACTATCTTATGTTCTATTTGACTATGAGGGTGAGCCCGGTTACCTTGTCTTGGCCCCCGCTCTATTTATATATTAGGGGTGTTTGTTGGACATACTATGTACTTATGATAAGCTTGACTCTTGTCTCTTCTTTATGATGTTTATATGAGTTCCCTTAGTCCCATTACCCTATTATTAATCTTTACTCCTTTATATGCTTCCACGAACTATGATGTGTAATGGCAAGTTAAGAGGCTTGTATGGGGTTCTTTCGGGTTCCCCATTCGCCATATCACATCTAGGCCCTAGGCTTAGGTCATGACATTATCTTGGCCCCCGCTCTATGTATTTAGACGTGTTGTTGGACAAGTTGTGTAATTATGATATGAGCTATGACTCTTTATCTTGATTGTGATGTTTTAGCTAGCTATCCCTTAGCCCTTTTGCCCCTTTATACTTATTTTATGTCTTTTACATGTCTCCACGATCAATGATGTGTAATGATAAGTTGAGAGGCCTGATTGGGGTTACTTCGAGTTCCCCATTTGTCGTGTCACGTCTAGGCTTAGGCTTGGGTCGTGACATTGTTCCAAATGTTTGAGCCCTACATGTCCCTTTCTTTCTTAGTACCTAGCTAGCCTAATCTTGTTTAGTGAAATACCTTGATACTGGCCCTGTTCTGTCCTTGAACATTGTAACCCTTGATTAAGGAAAAAAGCCTAAGTTGAGGGTGGCTACCAAAGGAGGCCCTGGTTTGGGGAGTGGACATTAATACTTTACTTCACTTCAGGCTAAAAACCTGAGTTAAGGGTGGCCTATGTTGGGGTATAATCGAAAAAATGAGGTGAGGAGTTGGAAATAAAAGAAAGAATAGAAAGTCATGTACCAGGTAAGAAAAATAGAGAAAAAGATGCCTTAGTATGAATTGAAAAAGGAAAACAAGTTTGAAAGTAGGGCACAAGTTGAAAAATAAAGAGAAAATACCCAGAAAGCTTGAAAATAAGGAGTAAGGGAGAACAATTTAAGAATGGTTGAGTTGTTAAGGTGAAATTGTTGAAAAACATAGTTCAAGGTTGGCCTTTAGTCACTAATTGCCCAAAATGCCACACCCAAGCGCCATGAACTTACGTTACAAGCCTATAAAGCCCTAAGGTGATCCTAATCCAATCAGCCAATAGTTCGAGTTGTGAGTATATAACTTATTGTATTGGTCATCATGCATGAACCTTATTTGTGAGAGTGAGTATGCTTGTACAATCCCTTGAACAACTTTGAAGGTATACTGAGTGAAAAAGGGGACTTCTTTTCTGTGAGGGCATTCGCATTTCATGGTTAGCATTTGACTTATTCAGTGATTATGAATTGTATCCTTAACTTATCATAGTTGGATTGTCAAATACATCAATGTGTGGTGGTTTGCTTAGAAGTGATATGATCATGTTTTATGCTAGTCTAGGTACCTTTGAGTTGAAATTGAGTAAGGTATATGTCAGTAGGATGATTGCTATGTATTGCTCATTATTTATCCAAATTGAGTTGATGCTTGAAGACAAGTAGCAATTCTAAGTTGAGGTGTTGATGTGCTGCCAAAATACAACATATTTGGTATCTAAAACAAGGGATTTTATGTGTTCTCAATGCGACCTTTTATGGGTTTCATGTGTTTTATATTTATTTTTGCAGAAAATACAGGTTGGCCTAATTTTGGGGAAAAGTGGCAGATTTTGTTGAATTTGAGGATCTACAAGACCCACTACGAATCTTAGCCCAAGTTACGAGTCACAGGGAATGATCGTAGCAATTAACAGTTTCCAAAATCAAAATCTGAGAAATTGAAGGTTAGCCGTACAAGCCCAGGGTACGGGTCGTAGTCCTCACTACGACTCGTAGAAGGGGGCCTCGTAGCAATTAACAGTGTTGATTAAAATTGGATTAAGAAATGAAGGGTGACTTACGAGAAGGCACTACGAGTTGTATACCAGACTACGATCGTAGCAGTGAAGTTCAAAATGCCAATTGCTAACAAACAAAAGCCTGATTTTAATGTATAGGTCACCTTACGAGCCGTAGCTACGAGTTGTAATAAATGTTGACCTAAAATTTTTTTAATTATTTTAAGGACCTTATTATAAATAGTATAAATAGTATATATTATGGTTTTTAGAAAGAGGGAGATTATTCTACATATTTTGAGAGACTTTTAGAGAGAGAAGTTCTTAGAATATTGTAGGGTTTTAGACTAGGGTTTTAATTTGAAGACTCAACTTGGAGATTTGGAATCACTTGTAAATCAGTTTCATCATTCAACTTGTGATTCTAAGAAGGGTTTACTTGTTCTTCATTCTTCTTGGATAATTTCTCAACTATGTGTGCTTCATTCATTGTTTGTTTTCTCGCTCAAATTATGAGTAGTTAAACCCCCTCAATTTGGGTTTGTGGGAACCATGAGTAGCTAGCTTAATAACCCGGATTATTTGCATTTCTTGAGTTGGGTATTTGCATGTATTATCCATTTTCCTTTATTTTTCCTGTTGTTGAATAGTGGCTAACACTAAACCCTGTCTAGCATAATGATGCCGATCAAGGTAGTGCTGAATAGGAAAAGGAAATGGGTGACAAAATTCAATTTATGTGTTCTCATCTAATCAACCAAATCCAACCAAGGAGAGGTTAACTGGGACATTAGGTAACGGTTAGTTGGCATACTATTGTAACCAGCCAAGCACTATAGTGAAATTCGACCTTCACCTTTGCCCAAGGGTTGGAAGAACATGAGTTACCATCCTGCATGCAGTGTCCTAATTTAGGTTGTGTTATCTGGGGTGTTTAAGTTAGTGGATCTTAGGGAACACAATTTCCCAAGTTGCTCTCCAATTTGATTGTCTCTTTGCTTTGTAAGTATAGTTTTAGTTTCTTACGAATCATTTCAACCCCCTCCCCCCAATCGAGAATAGAGTTAATTGATGATTGAAATGACTATTAGTGAATCAATGCGGAAAAACTGCATATTCCCTTGAGATTCAACCCTAACCTATGGTTAGGTTTTATATTTGACAACAATCGCTTTATCCTCAAAGTGAGAGGTACTGTTTGAGCGTGATCAGTCATAACTCCTTCCGTAATGCATTTACCAGTAGTCGTTTCCTTATTATCTACTCCATATGATTTAGCTTTTCCTACTTTGTGCGAACCAGTTACCTGTTCATTTTTGGCATCCATCTTTATTTGGATGTCAACAATCATATTTGGTTGTTGAGATTCTACCTCCTTTAGTCTGTTAAGGCATCTCTCAATATCGTTGTGATCGAAGGTATCAAGGAGATTTATTTTTGCTAACCATTAGTACTCGTATGCTTCTCTACCTCCAATAGTATCTGCAAAGATTGGCTCAACCAATGCACCATGGTGGTGTGTTTTTCCAGAATTTACTCTAATCTCTTTCCTTGGCTTGTCTATCTGCATAATCTCATTATTTTTCGAATTATTCCTAATATCTTATGCAGTCCCTTTGTTTATTTCATGACCATTATGTCCAGTTGATTTTCTCCCATTACTATAGTTCCTTCCTTCGATTTATGGAAAAATTCATGTGGTGTGAAAGTAGGGACAGTTTTGTCTTTCTTAACATTTTGATCAGAAGCCATTCCAGAATCATTGTGTACCAGTTCATTTGATTATGTACCTTCATCATAGTCTGCAACTTGATTCCTTTTACTATTCATAAGAATAGGTGAACACAGATGTTGATTACCTTGACGTCTTGAATTGTTGGCCACCAAACCTTGATATGCCAAATTGGTCTCTCTTAATATTTCCATTTCGCATATCTTCCTCAAGAGGAATACAAGATCTTTCTATTTGTCCTAGTAACCCACAATAGTAGCAAACATATGGCAGATTTTCATAATGAAATCCTACCCATTTTCCTCTAAACCCATCTTTTTTTGTTTTCCATCCTTGCTTCCATTCTTAGGAATCGCAACATTTGACGTCCATTCCAGATCATGGCCGATTTCACTTCCTACTTCATAAGAAATCAAGTTTAGTGGTATACTCTAAACTTGGAGCCACAACTCACATATGTTGAAGATGGGAGAATTACTATGCAGGTCGGACATCTCGTTGCCATTGATGTATATTGAGTAAACATTTATCATAAAGCCAGGACATTCCATACAATAACTTTTTCATATCATCTTTGTGTTGGAAGACAAATTGGAACAAATTCTTTCCTACCAGTAGAACCTTCAATCCAATTGGATTTCCCCAAACCAGAGGCATTGTATTTTTAACTCCTAACACACTAACTTGTTTATCCGCAATCACCTTTTCGAGTAAACTTACTTCACAATTTTCCATGCTCGTCATGATGTCTTAAACATCAATCTTAATCGAGTCCTTTTCCTCTTCCATAAGAATGAACTTGTGGAGTCTTTCGGTGATTTCATCTATCATCTCGAGACACTGGTAATTATGTAGAAGGGTCTGTTGATGTTACACCTTTAGTAGTTGTTGTTATGTATTAGAATGGTAGAAACAATAAGTAATTAGTGGAAGACAATGTTGGCAGGATTATACTCTATAGTTAATTACTCTCTATGTATGAAGAATTGAAGAACGTGGTAGTTGGTATTAATGACGTGGGTGGTTTACTTCTTACTTGGAAGTTTTCTTTGTTGAAATAGACTCCTACTAGGAGAGAAACATACTCTCACGGAGAGAGAATTTGTAACCTCAGGGAAGAAGGGCAAATTAAAGAAGTAAATATTCACCACTTCATTTCTCAGTTGATTTAACTATAAGTATGATTGACATTTTTTATTTCTTTATGAGAGTATACATTTATGAATCCTTTCTAAGAATGTTAATTATATGTCATGATATATTCTTCATGTTGTCACAGTGCATGATATGTCACATAATTTGTAGCCCACAGTGTTGACTAGCTAAATTGATAGTTATTGTAAGAGGAAATATGTGATGAACTAGTTTTTGAGTTTTTAAATATCATTTACTTCGTGCCGCCTTAAGAACTAAGATTATGAGATATCTTCATATTTCAATTCTTACAAAAAAATGAAAGAAAAAGATAAAGAGTTTGCTTTGTGAGAATCCTGTGTTTGTAATGTTATGTGTCTCATTACTTTAATCCTTTTCATGTCATACACTTGTTTCTATGATTCATCTGGGCTATGTGTAGAGGTAAGGCAATTTCCTAGATTGACACAAGACATCTTACATCTTTTAAATAATCTTTCAGGTTTTTTGTACCATAAGTTTTATACTCCTTGAGAAATATTTTTTTGTATTTTGAACTTCTTCGAATGACTTATTAACTCCATATTTGATAATATGTTCCCTTATTTAATTCTCGATAATAATTGAATTCCTTAGTGCCAAGTATTTCTCCTAATTAATTTAAGGTTAGGATATCACCGACTAAAATTTAATGAAAATGACATTTTGAAGACAACTTCAAGGAAATATAACCATTTTAAGTTCTCATGATGTCACTCTAATTTGCTAATGCCTTATCAACCTCCATGACCTTAACAAATGGAGTCTTCAAGTCATTCGTAGATTGTCATGACCCAAGTCTAGGGTCTTGTCATAACATAGGGAGTGAGGAAACCAAAGACACCTTACCCAAGCCTCTTAGCATTCATCAAACATCTTACAGGTATTGAACATAAATAAAAGCGAACTTAAATGGGGAAATGGTACTAATGGAATCAACGTAAATCAATACAAAGCTTCAATCTTTAAACTTAAGTCTCCAACAATACCTTCTAATAATAGACTTAGTGGGGGCTAAGTCGGGTTTCTATCTCATCTGCAAATAAAGTAGCAAAGAAGCAAAAATGAGATAGTCTTAAAGTCATAATACACAAGATCGAAAGAAATAAGGTGTTGTCCCCGAACAAGAGGACTTACCAATCAACTTACCATCGAATGTCCACAACTAGCCTCATGTCAGAGGAGGAGCAGCACCGGTTCCTACATGATGATATTATATAGGCAAAATATGCATTAGTACTTTGGATGTAATAAGTATATAGGACACAAAGCAACAAGAAAATCATAATATAATAGGCAATGTGCATAACCATAAAAAGGAAATAAGTACAAGAAATGATGCATGATTTAAAACATAATTTGAAGCAACATAAATATCTCAACTCATCATATACATATCTATGTGGGAGGAGACTGTAAATGAAATTTAAGACCATGTGAGCTACTATATGAAATCCAGCATAACCCCCTATATTATATCACGACCCAGGCCTAAAACTTAGATGTGACATGAAAATGAGGAACCCAAAGAAACCCCAAATAAGCTTCTTAAGCATGCATAACACATCCTTGGTTATGGGAGCATAAATAAAAAAATAAGTAACAAATAATTCTAGGGGGAAATGGGACTTTGGACTCAAGATATGAGGATTTTATAGGAAAGAGGATTAACATGAATACATAACAAATAATATCTAAGGGCCGGGTAAGTATGACTCACACTATGAGGGGTAATAGGGACTTAGGATTTCCAACTCATAAACGTCATACAACAAGCATAAGAAGGGGATAAGGAGTAAGGAAAGTCTCTAATAATACATAGACATAATAAGAGTCGAGCTCATAACATACATATCCATATGCAATAACACCTCTTCTACGAATGAAACGAGAGCCAAGACATCTCCTGGGATCACTCTCAAAAGATAATATGCATAAATAGACAAGTCTTAATAAAGTATGAAAGTAAATGGTTGTTGTCCCTGGAATGGATGGCTCACCAGAAACAATCTTCAACTGAACCATCTAGCCACGTGGAGGGGGAGGATGAATAGAAGCTCTGATCTCGACATGGTCAGATCATGTAGGCAAAAGTATGTGTTAGTACTTGGAATGGACTAAGTATGCAGGGTGCAATGCAATAAGAAACATAAGCCATAATTAAATAATATGCATATTCATAATCAACAAATATAGACTCAATATGATATGAATGATAAGTGCTTAGCAAAACATGCATGAAGAACCATTGATTCACATGACGTAAAATACATAGTCAGAAAAGACTATAATTAATATGTAAGACTGAGCAAGCTACAACTTGGAATCCCAATGTTCACTCCATACCAAACAAATAGTGGTCTACTTTTTCAAGGTAAAAAAAAAACTCACCTTTTGGAAAGTGTCAACATATGTCCCAACCTTATGACATGGCTTTTTCAGTGGATTGAACATGGAATCTTTACCTTAAAACATTGCTTTTTTGATAGCTACAACAATATCCTTACCTTGTGAAATTGCCTTTTTGGTAGGACAAGTCCATATAGGGAATCAATATCACAATCTATGGTGGCACATAGTTAGGGACAATGGCTACCAACCAAGGTCCTCTCGGTTCTAGGTTAACAATCTCACAAAATAGTCAATTCATATACATAATAATATCTCACATAATTCATGAGATTTGTAGTATCTTAAGAGTAGATTATCAAACATTATATCATGAATCTCATGGAATAGTCAATTCATATACATAATCATATCTTACATAATTCGTGAGATTGGTAGTATCTTAAGAGTAGATTATCAAACATCATATCATGACATCAAGGGATTAGGATCCATAATATTCATATTATTCATAACGTACTCATGAACTCATATCATACTTGTAAGCCCCTTAATTATTCATAACATGCATAATTTGTGTATCTTGCCATGAGGCTTCTGTCACATAAGAAAGATGACTCTAACTTGTCAAATCATGATGGGTCATGTACATATTTTAAAATCATGCAATTCAAGAGTAAATGATGTGAGAGGAGTAAAATAGAGTCACTTAAGCATTATTCAAAACAAACCACCAAATGCATAATAAGACTTGGCTAGGGTATCACAAACCTTCATTTAAATCATAGATTTCATAAGACATTTCATTGCATAATAAAATATAAGGATAAACATCATAAAATCATTTATAATATCATGATATAAGCGAGTTCATAAAATTGCCATGAGTTCCCATAACTTAAAAATAAATGGGAAAGAGGAATGGTTGAGCGTTATTGATGAAAAGGTCTCCACAAATCAAAACTCACATACCTTTGTGTGATTTGGTTAAGAAAATCTTATTTAGAAGTGCAGGAACCAAAACCCTAACTTACACCTTACACTTGAACACTTTGAAGGAGCTTGAGAGTGTTTGGGATGGGTTTAGAATTAGGATATTTTTAGAATGAGTTGAAGTGGAGAAGTTTAGGGTTGTTTTAACGATAAAAAGGGGTCATTTAGGGGTTAAAATAATGTGGTATAGGCATATAGTATTTGGAAAGGTCTAATTTGCCCCTTATAAAAATCTGTCGGATAGGACCACTGGACCCCAATTACGGGCCGTGGTCCAGTCTATGGGTTATGGAAGAGGGGGTGGGGTATCGTGTGGTAAACTTTTGAATCCTTAGAGATTTTCTTTGAATCTCAGCCCATGACAGGACTTTCGTCAGTCAAAGTGTGGTCCATCTGGTATCTCGTCTAACTTTAGAAATCAATATTTTCATCAAGTCTGGACATCATTCCACAAGCGCATGTTATAGCTCATGGAGCCACCTACGGCTTGTAGTCCCCTTCATGATCCCACTTACACTTAGAAAAATTTCTAGATTCCAATGGTTTGGCACTTTTTGTACTTCTCATAAGTGGAGCCTTACAATATCTCCCCCTTAGAAACATTTGTCCCCGAATGTACTAGATTTGAATGTGAATTTTACTTATGGATTACTCAAATTTCATATTATATTATTGATTTTAGATTGAATCTATATTACCCATTGCTATTCATATATCATTGATAACATATGCATTCATAAGCATTGGATTTTATTAAGATTATGAAGTGGGTTAAGGCCAAATATGTTTATGCATATGATTTTTATAAGATTATGGTTATGATAAGAATGTGATCACATAAATGTCTATGAGATGGTTCTTTGAACATTTTGGGTGTTTACACTATTCCGTATATGTGAATGAACTATTCCTACACATGAGAAGCATGGTTAATGAATAATGATTTGACTTTTGAGCCCAAGTATGAATGATTATGAACTGTATTTGGCTTTTGAGCCTAAGTATGTATTGAAATGATTTGAAACAACTTGTGCCTCTTTTGAAAGCATGAATATGTATAAGTATTCTTGTGGGATGTTAGACTTAGAACCATTGGGGGCACCCACTATCCCCAAAGGTCCTCTCCTTTTCCTTGAACTATGTGTTAATATAGGTATGTGGTAGCCATTACCAAAAGATTGGGTCATAAGGAATGAATACTTGATATGATATGATATGGTATGGAAATTCTTCCGAAAAGACTAGGTCGTAAGGAACTTGTCCATCACACCAACAAGACTAGGTTGTAAGGTATGGTATAGGTTAACGTTGGGAAGTAATCTTCTCTTACCAGTGGGAGGTATACATCGAACTAATTCATGTAATAGCTCCCATGAGTTTGATTTGTCAGTTATAGTCTATTACCACTATATATGAGCATTATGACATTTAATGCATCATAAATTTCATAGCATCTTGTTATGCTACTTTTTTTATTATATATGTCTCTTTCTATATGATGTTCCCTTGCCATCTAACATTAAATGCAGGTTTGATAAGTCATATGCATTGCATGCCCACATACTTAGTACATTCAAACTTACTAATACATAGTTTGTCTACATTGTCTAACCATGTAGGGACCTAGGACTAACTTCATCTACTGTGCAACGACTAGATTGGATTTTGAGACACTTGTTATAGTGGTGTTCTTTACTTTGAGGGTGAGCCAAGGACATCTCTTGGCCCCGTCCTATGTTATGATTAGAGGCATTTTTGGATATCTTGTAGACTCTTTTGTTATATGCTAAGTGTTGTATTCGGAGATTTGATTATGGATATGGCTATCTATTAGAAATCATTATGTGGATTGGTTATAAGTATTATGATGTGCTTATATGTTATGGTGTGGAAGATCCTAAGTCTCGAATTTCCCCCATAGAGTGAGTCATACTTACCTGACCCTTAGTGCTTATGTGCTATGTGTTATGTGAATTCTTGTTAACCTCTTTCCCTACAACATCACTATAGCATTTGTCCTACTTTCCAATTCCTTAAAATTTTGTGTTTACTATTTGTATGTGCTTTCGAACTGATGATATAAAAAATGGATACTAAGAGGCTTGTTTGGGGACTCTCGAGTTCCCATTCTCCATGTCACTCCTAGACCCTAGGTACGGGTCATGAAAAGCTTGGTATCAGAGCATTAGGTTTGTAAATAATCCTCGGAGTCCAACATGCTGCGTCGAGTAAAGTCCTACTCATAGGTGTGAAGTCCACCATACCTGCGAGTGGGAGGCTATGGTGACGTTGTAGGAATTGTCCCACTTCTTCATGTATTATGTCATGTTTTGGACCATATATTTGATTTCCTTATCCTGATGGTATCATTCCTACATTGTAGAAGATGCCTCCATGAAGAGCTCCCCTACTAAGACCGAGCCCGGCTTGTGAGGACCAAGTTCCTCAAGAGCCTGTGGAAGAGCCAATCTCTAATGGTGAATTCTGCACGACCTTTTCTATGCTTGCAAAAGTGGTGACTTCTCAGACTAGGTTGGTTAATCTTCCTCCCATGATCCTGCTTCAGCTTCTAGGGTAAGAGATTTCACCCAGATGAATCCTTCGAAGTTCTATGGGTCGAAGGCTAACGAGGATGCTCAAGAGTTCATTGATGAGCTCACTAAGGTATCGACTATCATGAGATTCACTTATGAGGAGAAAGATGAGATGGTTGCTAATCAGTTGAAAAATGTGCCCAAGTGTAGTATACTCAATGATCGATGGAGAGGGTTTGTGGTAATGGTGTTAATTGGAAAGAGTTCAAGTTTGCATTTCTTGATCATTTTTTCCCTCTTGAACTTAGGGAAAATAATATTACAGTATCAACCTCAAACAGGGTGGTATGAGTGTGAGGGACTATGCTCTCAAGTTCACAAATCTCTCCAAGCATGCTCCTATGCGTGTGGCTAACCCCGTGCAAGGATGTACAAGTTCATTTCTAAGATCTCTGACTTAGTTGTAAAAGAATGTTGTATGGCTATGCTCATTCAGGATATGAACATCTCCAGGCTTATGATATATGTTGAACATATTGAAGGGGAAAAGCTCAAGGAGCAAAGGGCGTATGATTCTAAAAGGGCCTATTATGATGGTTTGTTCTCCAACTCCAAGGGTGGTAGTTATGGTCGCTTCCAAAAGGGGCAAAATTATAATGCTCAGGTTGCTAATACTAGGGTACCTCCTCCAAAAGCACCGGTTGATGGTGGTCCTTTGATTCCCCGGATGAAAAGTGTGGAAGGAATCACATGTGTGCTTGTTGGAGAGGGTTGGGTGCATGCTATGGGTGTGGTGATAAGAACCACAAGGTTGCTGATTGTTGTAAGGTTGCTCAGAAGAGTCAAGGTCAAGTGGTTCAAGGTGTTCAAGGCCAACAAAGAGCTCCACAAAGTGTTTCCTTAAGAAATAATAGGTTCTATGCTCTTAATGATTGTCAAGAAGTTAAGGTGACTATGAATGTTGTTACTAGTATATTAAAAGTTTTTTATTTTGATTCTTATGTTTTGCTTAATCTGGGTGCAAATTTATCTTTAGTGTTCCTCTATTGGATGTTAAGTTTGGTTTAAATCCTAAAATCTTAAGGGAACCTTTTTCAGTCCCATACTCCCATGGGTGAATCTATTGTTGCTCATAGATTTTATCGGGGTTGTCCTATTTATATTTTACGCAAAGTCTTCCCATGTGATTTTGTAGGACTTGAGATGTGAGATTTTGGTGTTATTCTCGAGATGGATTGGTTGCATGATTCATATGCCTCTATAGATTGTAGAACCCAGAAGGTCAAGTTCTGATTTCTGAATGAGCCCTTTCTGGAATGCAAGGGTAGTGACTCTACTATTAAAAGTCAGTTTATTTCCTACATTAAGGCCTAAAAGATGATCTTGAACGGGTGTATATATCATTGTAAGGGTCAAGGATGTAGAATCTGAGTCACCTACTCTTGAATCGATTCCGATGGTGAATTAATTTTTTAAATGTGTTTCCTGAATACTTGCCCTGTATTCCTCCTGAAAGAGAAGTAGACTTTGGCATAGACCTTCTCTCGAATACTCAACCTATCTCTAGTCCTCTTTATCATATGACACCGGTAGAGTTGGAGGAGTTGAAAGACCAGTTGAAGAGCTTGTTGGAGAAAGGCTTTATTAGGCTAATGTCACGACCCCACCTCGGGACCGTGACTCACGCCGATTAGGCGTTCATACCAAACTAGAACCATTAATATACTTAGAATTAATCTCACGAAATTCTACCGAAATTTCGGCAGAGTTTCCTCTGTTTTACTAACTAACCCACCTGCAAGGAAAATCTAACAGTGACCAGCCAGTCAAACATATATATTGTATAACATAAACAGAAGTGAGTGCGGGCCTATATGGCTTCCGCTGCGGTACTGCCGCCTATTAACAGTCATACATAAATGTTACACGGTCTCGCCGCCTGATAAGTTCAGAACATAAAATTAGACCACATACAGACATAACGAATCCAAACCCATAACCCACTAGTATCCACAGACCTCTAACAGAATTACAAAAAAA
>JAOTQR010081954.1:0-39257 GCA_025774065.1 Solanum ossicruentum | reverse complement strand
TTCCATACTCCCGCACCTTAAGTTGATTAAATTTAAAATATACTTCAATCCCAACAATTGTTCCCGAATTAATAATTAACCTTTAAGTAATTATGGGGTCTAACAGTGTATATACTAGTTTAGCACAAACACACAATGTAACAAGATAAACACACGATGTAGAATGTGAATACTCCTTGTTTAAGGGATAAACAATCACTACCTATAACTTGTAGGATTTCAGCACCTTCACTGCTTCAAAAGAACAATGTCAAAATTACCAACTTCGTAACACTTCAAATGCTCTCACATCACACACTAACATATCACTAACGTGATAAATACAAACTCTATAGGAAGCCAAACCCACTCCCTACACACAGATTTCTCAGCAAGAATCCTCTCTTACAATGATTATCATTCAACAATAATTATAAGAAGGTCAAATCAGAACATACATGAAAATCTATGTCATGCCCCGGCAGGGTACACTTGATGTGACCAGCACCTAGAGACTATTTCTAGTCCCCAAGCGACCCCTCGACCTCATGAAATCCATTCAATCATTCATTTCAGTGGAAGACATTTAAAGTAATGGAAACATAATGGTGGGTAACTCAACTTACTTCTAACTAAATAAATAAGTCCATAGGTGAATAAGATCAGTCTCAACATCTATGACATAATAGAAAATTTAAGAAAACCCAATTCAAGAAAGAAAAAAAGACCTCAACATCAAGTTATCATCTTCTAGTCTATAAACCCTCTTCCTCTATAGTCTAGAATGGTACCATGATAGGCCATGGCAAACATAAACTCAAACAAAACTGACTCAAAGTATTAGAAATATAAAATGATACTCTCCAAATGCAGGGGAGAACTCACCAATCAGTAGTAGAGGGAATAGACCTTCAAAAGGAGAGCCTTTTGAGGATCTCGAGTACCTATCTCTGCATCATGAAAAGATGCAGGCCCAAATTGATGTCAGTATATGGAATATACGAGCATGTAAGATGGTTGCATGAGACAATACAAGCAGAATAACATGGAATAAGATCAACTCATAAGAAACTCACTCATAATGTCAAGTGTCTATATAAAGCAAGAATAAAGAGTACACAAATGACTCATCAACGCCAATCTAAACACATACAATTAACTCAATTCAGGGTACTATCAGTGTGGGACCTAACTGGGAGTTTCTCTAACGGACAATCATCACCTATGAGTTGGTAATGATACAATGAAGTGATGTCATTACCACATCCATCTTGTACCTTATCGGGGTAAAGGACATCAGATTGATGGATCCAATAAAGAATAACAAGTCCTCTTTTGGGACTAAGAAAACATTAAGTTTTATGGTTCGATCCTCTACTACGCTTGCCACGTAGTTATTGAATTTGAGTTGTTATCTGCTCTTACTTTATTTGGTTCTCAATATTCCTCCCAAGACTCAACATGCTCATAAAACATAAATCACAAGGATTGCTCTTTTAACTAGTTCTTTGGACATTGTTCACTCAATTCATTACATCAACCATGAATTCTTGTACTAGGATCATCATTTTATGATTAATTCTACACTCTTTAAAACTCTAGGGACATCAATTTCATCAATCATCATCAACACTCTCATCTCAGGATCACAATCACAATTTCATGCATATTTAGACTTACAAGGCTCTGGATCATCTTCTATTTAGTTCATTCTCGCAATCCATAGTAAACTAACATATAGGCTTTTATGAAATAACTCATTTAAAAGCATTTATTCAGTGAATCAAGTTTATGATGGTCATCAACATGTGGAAATACATCAGATATGTATAATTTTCAAGAAAATATATACATAAAGACTCAATACATTCATCCATCAAACTACATCGGTCAAGTGGCATATAGAAGAACAATTTCATGTTTAAGGTTAGCCTTAGATACTTGGAATGAAGAACAATACCAATCTTCTCAAGGATTTGACACCAACCTCTAGAAATCTAGCTTCTTTCGCTTTGTCTCTCAAGAACTCTAACTTACATTTAGTGTAGAAAGCCTCACAATGTATTTAGAAACCCCTATTAGACTAAAAATGACCTACTTTAATCATATTTTGAGTTTTGGAGTGGTTAGAAAAGGTCTGGAATGCCCCTCACAAAAACCTAAAAAATGTTTGTATCGTGCATTGGGTCCACAACATGGTGATGGTCAATTTTCGATGTTTTTTATTGAAAATTCTCCAAATGAGTTTCCTGATCTCATTGGAATTATTTGGACCAAAACTAAGTACAGCTCACTGGCAGGTGTAGATTGCACACCTATCGTGCACCCTCACTGGTAATCGTTTTCGCATTGAAAATTTATCTTTCAATACGATTGCTCTAAGAATCAACCTGACCACTTTCCCTCTCATTTTTTATGCAGATCGCATATCCGGCCTTGAATTTGCCATCGGAGCATTGGAAGACGCATTATATGCATATCTCTCCTCTAGGGTAATTTGATAATTTTATAGGGTGTTACAATCTAACTCTAGATCTTCTTTGTGTTTTGAGCGCCAATTGTCTTTGTTGTTGGAATGTATTCACTGTAGATGCAAATGAAGTTCTTTTATTGTTTTGTGTTTGCCTTTTATACTACCTTCTAGAAGAGTCCTACTAGGAGACTCCTTCATGACCGACACCTCTAGTTTTGATCTTCTAGAAGTCTTGATTCACCTCAGGATAAGATCCTACTGATAAATGAGTCCATGCCCTCTATATCTCTTGATGTACGTTGCTTCAGCTAGTGCTATGTATTGAACCTTGTTCTGTTTGACATCATCAAAACTACTGAAGACCATGCACGAGTATAACAAATTTCCCCTTTTTGATGATAACAAATATATGTTGTCTTTGCTCATGGAACTTTTGTGTGTCGTACCTACATACCTTCATATGACATCAAACAACCTTCCTCCTTTTGACATCATAAATGAAGAAAAGAACAAGTAAATAACAAGCATTTAAGACCCTAAGCAATAATATAGAACTACGGAAAACAAAACATGACAACACTACTTAGTCAAACTAATGATATTAGCCATCCAAGCATAGCAACAAAAAAGGTAAGGGACATGCATAGAAATATCATAAAGCTAATCAGGCATGCACAATATCCAATATATATCAATCCAAAACAAAAAATATACATAAGAAAAAGAAACACTTTTCCAGAACCACCACCAGGTTAACCAATATCTAGACCCAACAAAGAAAGGGGAACCTAAACGGGCAAAGGGGCTAAGGAGTACAAAGGGAAGGTTAGGATCCAAGCATCATTAATAGAACATCTGCATACTTGGGCATTGTGATCCTATTGTTGTGTAAGTAGATGGTCCTTCAATTGACCTACTTCATCCTAAGAAACTGGTAGTTGCTCCTTCAACTCATCAACTTGCAATTAAAGTCGCTATTGAGCATCCTTGGTAACCTGCAAATCCATCAACAACTGAGAAACTATTTGTGCAGTCTTGGAGGATCAGGAGTGGCAATTGGAGTATTAGGCATACAATCACATTTGAGTACCATAGTCTTGTCAATCATGTCTTTCTCAGTTAGTACTCATCCTGCACTAAGAGGAACCTATACCATTGAAGATCAGAGTAAGAAAGTTCCCAAATATTAGTTGATGTTAACTAGGAAGTTGATCAATAACTTGCCATAATACAGATGATCAAATCACTAAATGCCACTTCATGATGATGTTCCCCCTAGGAAGGACTCCCTTGTAGACCACTTCGAACAACAACTTCAAAAATGGATGCATTTTCCATTTCAGAATATTGAAAGGGTCATCTGAAACTCGCCCATTTGTTGATTTGGACACGAGAACGCAATCCTCATCCTTTCTATAGACGTACTCATCCAGCCTCATTGAAGAGATAATCAAGATTTCCCCTAACTTAATCTTGCCAAACATAATCTCCACACCCTCAACATTCGACGTTGCCACATTATCTTTAAGAACCATCAAACTAACATAGAATATTACTTCCTCAGGTTCATGAACCACTAACTCAATATCAAAAAATAGATGTAACGAACCTTTTGTGGCTACTTTTTGACACAATAACCATACTAGCGAAAATCTATAACTTCAAGGTGAATTACATACCGTGCAGAACAACATTAGACCCATACTACATGTCCTTCACCATAACAAGAAACTTTTCCAAATATTTGTTCATTTTGTGGGGGAGTAAGAGGGGATGTATTAGAAACATGTTAAGGAGTGACCTCAAGAGAAGAGCCTTGGTAAACTGGAGAAGAAGAGGGGGAACAAGTGACTTAATTTTGCAAGCCCATTTGTTGATTGACTCAACATTGTCTAATGCGAATGACTGCTATATACAATATGTCAAAGGGCCATGATCACGACCCGGAGTAGTCCTCTTGCGGGATATCATCCATTGAATCAGGGGAGGCGGTAGGCATAGGCAATGGAGGAGGAGACTGTCACGCTTTGGAAGGGTACCTTTTGGCAATGGCCAGCACTCAGAGACTATTGCTAGTCCCCAAGTGAACCATTAAGAATCATCATATTTGTCTAATCACATTCAAATAGTGGAACACATCAACGGATAAGAACACCTAAAAGAAAAGAAATGACAAATGATAAATGAAGGCCAAACAATATATCCATCAACTGAGTAAGATTAGTTGAAAGAACCTAGTAAAAAATATAATCCATTCATAACTCAACATTCTATTCTATTCCTTATAATATGAAGAAGAGTTTTGAGTTTATTGTCGTTATTGAAGCATGTGTCCTTATTGATTTGGGTTTTTCAGCGCAAAAATACACTTATTGAAATAAAGATGCTACAACATCAGAATTTGAAAGAGACGTGATAGGGCCATGGTTAATGACAAGTGACTTACTGATATGCCTCTTACCAGTTTCACTCATTTGCCTTCAGTGGTGTCTAATCACTGCCCCTTACTGATGGAGGAAACTAAAACATCTAAAAACTTCATTAAGTTCTTTAAATATTTGAATTTTTGGGCTAAGTAGAAAAGTTATGGATATAGTCAGACAATGCTGGGATCGGAAAAGTTTCAGGCAGTCTAATGTGGCTCTTCCAACAGAAATTAAAGAGGTTCTCATCTACTCTTAGCAACTAGTCCTAGATTCATTTGAGTGATAATATTCGGGGGTGAATGAGTATGAAGAAACAATCAGACTAGCTGACAAGAACCAATTAAATTATAACATTAATGATAAAAGAAGTTCTCTTCATCAGCTCAATGTTGAAAATATCAGATTTCTAAAGCTTAAGGAGTCCATCCTTAAATAGAAATCTGAATTTTATTGGTTGAAAAAGGGAGATGCCAACACCAAATACTTTTGTGCACGCATAAGGGGAAGGAGAAGGATGTTTTTCATTCATATGGTTCAAGATGAAGATGGTGATTGGATCCAGGGGGATGAGTGGATGATTGAGAGAGCATACACTTATTTCCAGAACATCTTTATTGGAAAAGACAAATATGTCAATGAGGAACTGTTAAACAATATCTTTAGAATGGTCACACAAGAGCAAAATGAAACTATGGAAGCCATGCCTAATATGGAGGAGTTAGATCAGGTTGTCTTCTCTGTGAGTCCTCATTCAACTGCAGGACCTGATGGCATGAATGACATGTTTTTTAGAGTTACTGGAAAATCATCAACAAAGATCTCTTAGATGTTGTTCAGTCCTTATTTTGTGGACAAGTTATGCCAAATATTTTTCACATGCCTATTTGGTTCTTCTTCCCAAGACTTCTAATCCTAATAAGCTATCTGAGTGCAAGCCTATTAGCCTCGATAATTTTGTCAACAAGATTATCTATAAGATTTTGTGTCTTAGATTGGCTCCTATTCTCCCTAATTTGATCTCTAAGAATCAATCAGGTCTCGTCAAAGGGGGAAGCATTTCTGAAAATATTATGCTTACTTAGGAAGTTATTCATCAGATTAAGAAACTTAATATTGGTGGTAATGTGCTCATCAAATTAAATATGGCTAAGTTCTATATTTGTCTTATTATAAGGAAAATGGGCTTAGGTGAAATCTTTATTGACATGGTTTGGAGAATTATGTGTAAAAATTTATATTCCATTATTATTAATGGATCAAGACATGGTTTCTTTCATTCCACAAGAGGTCTCAAAAAGGGTAACCCCTTATTCTGACATTGTTTATCTTGGGTGTTGAAGTCTTGTCCAGATTGCTTAAGAACCTTCATCATATTCCTAATTTCCATGGTTTTTATATCGAGAAGAGCGGTCTGCAAATTAATCATCTCAGATTTGCAGATGATATTATTATTTTCATTTCTGGCAGAACCAAGTGCCTGAACATGATTATAACGGTATTGTCTACTTATGAAAGTGTGTTAGGTCAACTAGTTAACAGGAAGAAGAGCCACTTCTTGGCGCCTTCAAATGCCTTCAAGAGTATTTGTGATAGAGTGGAGAACATCACTGGTTTCATGCAAAAGCAGGACCCCATTACTTTCTTGAGATGCCCCTTATATATTGGCAGACAAAGAGTTACTTATTTTTCTGATATGGTTACCAAAGTAATAGGTAGCATCTTTGGTTGGCAGATAAAGATCCTTAGCTCGGAGGAAAAACTACTCTGATTAAGCATGTTCTATCGTCCCTCCCTGTTCATCTTATTTCAGCCATCACTCCTTTTTCGACCATTCTAAAACAAATTTAGAGTATCACAACACATTTTTTCTAGGGGTGGATGAATAACAAAAGGAAGTATTATTGGTCTTCTTAGAAAATTTTAAGTTTTCCTTATGAGGAAGGAGGTATTGGGGTTAGAATGTGTGCAAATATTTTTATTATAAACATTGGTGGATTTTTAGAACTAAAAATACTCTTTGGGGCGACTTTTTGAGAGCCAAGTACTATCAGAGATCCAATCTAGTGAGCAAGAAGAGGTGCACTGGGGGATTCTTTGGTTTGGAAGCATATGATAACTAATAAGAACAAGGTTGAGCCTTACATCTACTGGAAAATTAATTTTGGGACCTGTTATTTTTTGTGGGATAATTGGTTAGGGGTTGGTCCCTTAGCTAATTTTAGCAATGAGAGCCACAATTTAAAAAACACTAAGGTTACAGCTTTTATTCAGGAGGGTCACTAGAATGTAGATCTCATTATTCACATAGCTCCTCCATAATATGTTGCCACTAATTTAGGTATTCACTTTCAGATACAACATGGAATCCCTAAAAAACCTTACTAGAAGTTGAAGACAAGTTGTTATTTTATTACTTTTTCTGCATATAACATCATAAGAGCACAAAAGACCTAAGACCAAGGTCAATATTTACACCAGGAGCAATAATATTCCTTTTAAGTGTTCCTTCTTACTTTGGAGGGCACTAAAAGGATAGCTACCTAATAATGAGAAGCTTACTAATTTTAGAAAAGATCCGAAATAGTGCTATTATTGCTACAGGCTTGGTATGGACACTATTGAGCATGTTTTCCTCACTGGTAGCTTTGCCATCAATGTTGGGTCAGTAAGGATTATCTGCCCCTTAGGAACTATATAATGAGGTGGTGGGATACAGAGCACAATAATGAGGCTCACAAATTGCTTTTACAACCAGCCGCTATTTTTATTTGTTGGAATATTTTGAAAAATAGGTATGTAGCATGATGGTAGAAAGCAATCCAATTTAGCTAGAGTTAAATACCTTTTCACTAAGGATATTTACTATATGTTGAGGGCTTCATATCCTTGCATCTCATGGCCCTTTGGCTAGAAAAATATAGTTATGGTAGCTGAAAATGTGTGCATGACATCAAGATAATTCATGTTCAATGGGCTAAACCTCATGATCAGTGGGTCAAATTGAACACTGAGGTAGTGCCAAAATTTATCCCGAAAAAATGGGGGTTGGAGGCATTATTAGAAACCCTATTGGAGATTGTTTTCTTGCCTATGCATCACCTGTTGGTGAAGGAACTAACAACTAAGCTAAGATGGAAGCTATTATTTTTGGTGTAGTGTAGCGTCTTCAAATGGGTTTCAGCAAGGTTATCTTGGAAGTGGATTTGGAGCTACTATATAGATGTATTTATTCTCATCATATTAGTATTCCTTGGAACATACTTCAGGGGCTCACCAGATTGCACTATTACATTACTCAACTTCATGGTTTTAAATGCAATCACACTCTTAGAGAAGCTAACTATATGGGTGATTGTTTAGCCCAACATAGTTATCAGTTCACTAATTCTCAGATTTATTTTATTGTGCAACACATGCCTTATGAAGCCAAAGCTTAATACCACCTTGAGAAGATGGAGATGGCCACCTTTAGAAGAAGAAAATTGAAGCAGATCAAGGAACTACCTTAAGGTTCCTTTGTGATGTTCTACATTGAACAAGAATTCTCCTGGTCCAGCCTGCTATATTTTCCTTAGGATTTTCTTAGCTGGTTAGGTCCTTAGGATTAGTAGTAAGTATGTTTTTTATTTTCCTTTTACTTATGTAATGGGAGAGTCTTCCTTGTATATCGCTTTCCTAGATTGTATGTATTGAGAAGAATCCTCTACTAGGTGTAGTCTAGGTTTGCTTTTCTTTTTAGAAATAGGGACAAGTTGGCCGACTTAGTAGGTTGGCTGACTTGTGAATAGCCATAGGGCATAGGAAAGGTCTATGTCCCCCTCCATTGTACTTTTGTTTTTTCTTTCATTCTTGATAAGTCCTGGGAGTGTTGCTCAGCTCTAGACCCACCATAAGGTTCATTAAAATAAAAAAACATTCAAGGCTATGAAGCCTCTATCCATCGACAAAGTGGTGTCAATGACAGACACATGTCTGCCTCAAAATAGATTAAAATACGCCTAAACTCAAAGTTAGAAAAGAACATGATATATTTCAAAAGTAACGGAGGGCTCACCAATTAGGTAAAAGCAAATAGGTCCTCAACGGGGCACCTATTGATGACTGCTAGTACCTGTCTCTGCATCATGAAAGGATGCAGGCCCAAATGGACTTCAATACATAGAATGTATGAGTACTTAAAACGGTAGAAATCAACATGTAAAGGAAGAATAACATTACCTCAGATAGCTCAACTCAAGAAATAGGAAACTCAATCAGCATGTCAAGACTCTAAAGTAATAATGATGTTTAGACAATGACCACTCATATACCATCTTGCCCAATCCGCTCAGAGTAATAGCAAGGCCTATATAGTAGTTTCTCTAATCGAGAACCATCTCCAGTGAGCTGGTGATGATACAACGAAGGGATGTCGTCGCCACATCCATCCCAAACCTTTCTATGGTAAGAGATATTCGATTGTCGATCCAAAAATAGTAACATCAAGTCCTCTTTTTGGGATGATAGGAACTATCTGATTTAACAGTTCAATCATCTCCTACACTAGCTAAGTAGTTATTGAGTTTGACTTGTATTTTACTCTTACTCAGTTCAGTGCTCAATACTCCTCCCAATAATCAACATGCTCATAAGATATCAACCCTATGGTTAACTCATTCATCTAGTCTCATTTGGATATTTGTCAACTCAATTCATCACATCAACTATCAACTCTTTTGTTACATTCTTTTAAGGTTCATCTCTTGACTTATAAAGATTCTATCATGCATCATTCTAACTCATAGCATTTAGGGAAACAAAAGTAGAACTAAAGCATTTAGGGATTCCATAGTCTCTTTAGGATCAAATTCTACTCATGCGTAACCATTTAAGTGAAATATGTAAAAATAACAAGAATTCATTCTAGAGTGTATGTATAAGGGCAAAATCATCTATTTCAAATATTTAATTCATAAAAATAGTAATTCATGAAAGATAATATAGGAATACATAAGGAATTTAGAGAAACTTCAAGAAACATTCATGGGAGATAATTCAGGTTATGAGGGCACATGGAAGAACATAATCCATGTTTTTGTTAGCCTTACTATCATGATCCAAACCTAGGTTCTAGGAGTGACTAGGTGAATAGGAACCCAAGAGTCCGCAAACAAGCCTTAAAGTATCCAAATTCACATCATTGGTTCAGAAGCTTATTCAAATAGTAAACACATAGTTCTGAGAGATCGGAAAGTCAGACTCATTCTATGGAGATATCATAGGGAAAGTGATTAACATGGATTCTTATAATACGTAGCACATAAAAGCTAAGGGGCAGGTAAGTATGACTCACTCTGTGGGGGGAATTTCGGGACTTCAAATCTTCCACACACCTCAAATATATATGCATATCATAATTCTCATAATCAATCCATGATAGTCATATCCAATAGATAAACGTAATCATAATCTTCAAATACAAAACATAACATATAAATCCAGCAATAGTTTATAAGATGTCCAATAATGCCTCTAGTCATAAGATAGGATGGGGCCCAAGACATATTCCGAGATAATCCTTAAAGTAAATAACACAAAGGGGAGCAACATAGGTAGAGGAATGGTCGCTTATCCTTGCCAGATAGGACTCACCATAACAAATGTCTTACATCCAATCTAGCATCGAACAGTGGATGATGGTAATCTCTAGTCCCCAGATGGTTAGATCATGTAGGCAAAAATATGAGTTAGTACATTTGAATGTACTATGCATGTGGGCATGCAATGTGTATGACTTTTAAAACCTGCATTTCCTTGTTTGATGACAAGGGGATATAATATAGAAAGAATCACATATCCAAAGAATGTTAGAATACAATATGCCATGAAGTCCATGATGCCTGAAAAGCAAAGTGTCACGACCCAAGCCTAGGGACTAGACGTGACACGACGAATAGAGAACCTGAAGGAACCCCAAACAATTCTCTTAGCATATCAATTACACATCCTTGGTCACAGAAGCAAAACATCAACAAGACAATGTATAAATAAGGGAAAACAGGGCTAGGGGAAGACTTGATAGCATAAAACAGAGAAGAGTCAAAGTCCATAGCATTAGTACTTCAATTATTCCAACAACACCTCTAAATAGGGATTGGAGCGGGGGCCTAGAAACTTAAGCTCACCCTCATAGTATTAAATGTTCACCATAAAGAGATAATAAAAACAAGAGTAATATAGCTAGTGTCCCCGAACTTGAGGAATCACCAAAGCTTGTCTTCAAGATGCCAAAAGTAACCATGTGGGGGAAGATCATGAGGTCCACCAGTTCCTACATGGTAACATCATATAGGCATAGAGTATACGTTAGTATGTTTGAAGTACTATGTATGTAGGATGCAATGCAACAAGATATAAACAAACATAGTTAAAATACATAATCATAAGCAATAGATGAGTATAATAGAAATATGAGATGCATGATCAATGCTTGAAGTAAACCATGCTTGTAAAATATATAACTTGAGAATATAGATTTCATGTATAGGACGAGACCATACTCCTAGACCAAGCGGACTATTACTTGGAATCCAAGGCGCATCACCCCCTTGGAAGGTAATTGAGGTATATACCCCTCAACATGGTAGATGAGCATGTCACCCCCAACATAGTGGTCAAGGTGGTCGAGGTATATAACCCTCAACATTGTAGATGGGCATAGCACCCCCCATCATAGTGGTTAAGGTATATACCCCTTAACATAGTAGATGGGCATAGCAACCCCCATCATAGCGGTTGAGACAAGTCATCCCCTCAACAAGGTATGATCAACTTGCAACACTATAGGCACTTTTCATGAGTTCAACACATACATACAACCCTTTCATCATCATAGAGTCACTTAACTTGTAAACCATATCATAAACCATCAATAACCCAAGAATTCATGTCAAGATATTTTATCAAACTCTTGGCGGGTGTGTGGTGCTAGTTAAAAATCATGCAATTCAAGAGTGAAATCATATGAGAAAACCCAATATAAATCAACCCACCAACACATAGTAAAACCCTCATATAAGATAGCTCGAAATCCCTTATCAAACCTTACAATAGATTATAGTTTCATAACCTAATACATGCATAGTATCAATAGACAAACCATCTCATAGTATAAGCTTGAAATACGCAGACATGTGTTTCCAATCAACATATCATGAAAACCCAACATGATTTGTAATCACAATCATAATAAGTAATATAGCTTAGGAACATGCAATTTAAAAAAACAAAGGAAGGTTGGGCACCAAGGGTGAAAGGACCCAATGGTTGAAACCCACAGACCTTGAATATGGGGATTTCCTTGATGTAGATTTGAATAAGAACTTAAAGCTTGAATGAAGTTCTTGAGATCCGAAATTAAGCTTGGGACACTTGAATTTAGAGGAAATATTTGCTTAAGTGTTAAAGAGGGTTTTTGATACTATCTTGAGTGATATAGTGTTGAAAAATGGCTAAGTATATGTGTTTTAGTGTTTTTACCCATGGGGGCATAGGGCTATGACCCCAAGGCCCTTGGGCTGAATTGAAAAACGAAGGGAGTGATAATATTACTCTATGACAGGTCTGCGCCGTGGAGCCATTGCGAAGGACAAACAAAATACACTTATCCGAGCCCAGTCCGAATAGTAGTTTGGTCGCGGATGCACACTGAAAATAAAATTTCGAGGGTCCACTAAAATTGGGGTTATACCTGTTTCCTATTTAATTTTGCCCTTGATCATGAATATGAAGTCGGATCTTCAATATCACATACGGATTTTGAGATATAAGAAATTATGATTATGGGCATTTTTGAGGCACCTTTTCGGGGAGTTTCAATATCTCCTCCTTGGGAACATTCATCCCTAAATGTCAAAAAAATGTACATAAGAGAAGTAATCATGAAGGTTTTAGCCCGACATAAATGCAACAAATTTATTTAAACATCATTTCAAAAACTTTAACATGAATGTCAAAATCACCATAAACTTGTCAACATAAACATGAATGCAGGAAAATGACATAAGGGCTGACCTTAAGGCCTGAAATCACACAGAGGACTTAAATTAGTACATTAAGCTTGAGCAGAATGGAAGAGGTATAGATAATTCTTTTGCATGTCCGCCTCGGCTTCCCATATGACACTTTGAACTTATTGGTTTCTCCAAAGGACCTTGACAGAGGTTACATCCTTGTTTCTCAACCTCTTCACTTGTCTATGCAAATTTCTACTGGAACCTCCTCATGAGTCAAGTTATCTTCTACCACACCCATAACATCCAAATGTATAATAGCATTTGTTTCTCAACCTCTTCACTTGTATATCCAAATTTCTTCCAGAACCTCCTAATAAGTCAGGTTATCTTCTACCATACCTACAATATCCAAAGGTACAATAGCATTAGGTTCATCCACACACTTTCTCAACATAGATACATGGAAGACCGTATGAACCATATTCATGCTAATGGGCAACTCCAACCCATAGGCCACCTTACAAATCCTCCTTAACACTCTATAAGGACTCACAAAACTTGGGCTCAATCCGTCCCTCTTACCAAAAGGGACTACACCCTTTATAGGTAAGACATTCAAGTAAACCTAATCACCAACGTTAAATTCAAGATCCCTCCTTCACACATCGGAATATGACTTTTTTCTACTTTGGGATGTTTTAAATCTCTCCCTTATCAACCTCACCTTCTCCAAAGCTTCCATGACTAGATCCGGACCTAACAAAGCCATCTCCCCCATTAGAAACCACCCAATTAGGATCTACAATGTCTACCATAGAGAGTCTCAAAAGGAGCCATACCAATGCTTGAGTGGTAGCTATTGTTGTAAGCAAATTCAATGAGTGGAAGATATTTATCCCAACTACCCTTAAACTCTAAAACACAAGCTCTAAGCATATCCTCAAGATTTTGGATAGTTCTCTCGACTTGGCCATCCGTTTGAGGGTGAAAGGCCATGTTATGCTTAACCTTGGTACCAAGACCACTTTGGAAAGACCTCCTAAAGTGAGAAGTGGATTGAGCACCGCAATCCGATATGATTGACAAAGGCACCCCAAGCAGCCTAACCAACTCATGAAAGTATAATTTGGCATAGTCTTCAGCACCATAAGTAGTTTTGGTTGGTAAGAAGTGAGCCGACTTTGTCATTGTATCAACAACAACCCAAATAGAATCAAAATGCTTTCTAGTCTTAGGCAACCCAATCTCAAAATCCATGTTGATTTCCTCCCACTTCCAAGTAGGAATCTCTATTCTTAGGCTAGGCCACCCAACTTTTGATGTTTCAGCTTTAAATTGTTGGCAATTGTTACATCTAACTATGAACTTGGAAATATCGTTCTTCATGCCACCCCACTAGTACACCTCTCTCAAATTTCTATACATCTTTGTAGAACCGAGGTGAATAGAATAGGATGAATTATGAGCCTCATCTAAAATCAACTTACTCAAGTCATCAGTATTAGGTACACAATCCACCTTGGTACCTAAGGGCACCATGTCACCCTTGGGAGAAAACCTCCACTCTACCATCTCTCACCAAGGACTTCAACTTTAGCAAGGCGGGGTGAAGATCTTGTTTTTCCTTTATATCCTCAAGAAATGAAGATTTAGAACCATCAACAACCACTACACCACCATTGTCAACTTCCTCCTACCTAACTCCCAATCTAGCCAACGGATGAACCTCTCTAGCCACCTCTTTGCCATCATCATCAACATGTTCTAGGCTACCCGTAAATACCCTACAAGAGCATCAGTCACAACATTAGACTTATCGGGGTGATAATGCATATTAATATCATAATCTGTAAGAATCTCCAACCACCTTCTTTACCTCGAGTCAAGATCTTTTCAGGTGAACACATATTGGAGACTCTTATGATCCGTAAACACATTAACATGAAGCCCATACAAATATTGACACCAAATTTTCAAAGAAAATACCACGGCAGCCAATTCAAGGTCATAGGTGGGATAATTCTTTTCATGCACCTTAAGTTGTCTACAGGCATATGCTATCACCTTAAAATTTTGCATCAAAACACAATCCAAACCAATACTTGAGGCATCACAATATACAACAAACCCTTCCTACCCTTCTAGTAGAGACAAGATAGGAGCAAAGACAAGCTTATCTTTCAATGTTTGGAAACTTTTCTCAAATTCATCTATCCACACCAATTTTGCCTTATTTTGGGTCAACTTAGTCATAGGAGAAGCAATAGAAGAGAACCCATTCATGAACCTCTGCTAATAATCCGCTAAACCCATGAAACTTCTAATATCTAATGGAGGTCTAGGCCAATTTCTAATAACCTCCGTCTTCTTAGGGTCCACCTCAATACCATCATCCGACACCACATGCCCTAGAAAAGCAACCTCTTTCAACTAAAACTCACATTTTTCATATTTGGCATACAACCTCCCCTCCCTCAAGATTTGCAACACCACCCTCAAGTGATTTACATGCTCCTCATCACTATGGAAATAAATCAAGATATGATCAATAAAAACCACCACAAATAAGTCAAGGTAGGGTTTAAATACCCTATTCACATTGTCCATGAATATAGCTAGTGCATTAGTCAATCCAAAGAACATTTCTAGTTGTTTGAAAATGTAAATAAATTGCAAATACGATCCAAGTAATAAATACCATCATTCTCTTAATTGAATTACAATTAAACTCCATTATATAGCTTCTTCGATTTCTTGATAAAGAGCAATATGACCAGTAGTGGTTTGCCCATTCCTAGTTCTGAAAGCCGCCTTGGGAATGTCACACTCCCGCACCTTCACTTGGTGATACCTGGATCGAAGATCAATCTTAGAGAAGTGACTATCCCGTTGAAGTTGATTAAAAAGGTCATCAATCCTTGGTAGAGGATACCTATTATATATGGTGATCCTATTAAGTTATTGGTAATCAATGCACATTCTAAGAGAGTCATCCTTGTTCTTCACAAATAATACCAGTGCACCTCAAGGTGACTTACTGGGCCTTATAGTTCCCTTTTCCAAAAAAATCCCTCAATTGCTCCTTCAACTCTGCCAGGGCCATATGGTACGGGGGAATAGAAATGGTTTGAGTGTTGGGAAAGAGGTCTATATCAAAATCTATTTCTCTTTCGGGAGGAACAACGGGAAGCTCACTAGAAAAGACATCGAGGAACTTATTAGACATCGAAACAAACTCTATAGGAGGAACCTTGGACTCAACATACCTAACCCTCACAAGATGATAAAGACAACCCCTTAGAAATCAACTTTTGGGCTTTGAGACAAGAAATGAATCTACCCTTGATTGCTACTTCATGACTTTCCCACTCAAGGATGGGCTCACTAGGGAATTGTAATTTGACCCTACAGGTTCTAGAATCAATAGAAGCATAATATGTATGCAACCAATCCATCCCAAGAATAATCAATATCCACCATATCAAATTCAACAAAATCACAAGGTAAGATTTTATGCAAAATGATTATGAGAAAATTTCTATAGACTCTTCTAGCACAATAGATGCACCAACGGGAGTAGACAATTCATAATGTTCACTCAACAATTCGAGATTGACATGATGATTATTGGGAACAATGGAAGTAATAAAAGAATGAGTTCCTAATCTAACATACCAGTGACGACATCGGGCACCTAATATACCCCTTGTGTCCCTTGAAGAGCATAGAAACTATTTTTCCTTGGAGCACCCCTTTGTTGTCCTCCTCTTCCCTTTTGACCTGCATTAGCACCTTGTCCTTGTGGAAAGCCATCACTGCCCTTGTTTTGATTACGAGGAAAATCCATCACCTTATGAGCCACTTCACCACGACCATAACAAGCATTAGTGTTCTTCAAAAATGGGTCGTTATGGCATCTAGCACATCTTGGGCACATAGGAATAGGTACCACACCACCATGACCTTAGGCCCTTTGGTAGTCTTTAGCAAACGTCCTATTAGGAGCATTGGAATACCCTTAGGCTTGACGAAACTTTCCACCCTTAGGACTTTGTAACCTACTTTCAAAACAGGCCTCTCGACCTCACCAGTTCTTTTTCTAAGCTTCTCACTTTCTAATTGTTCGGCATAAGTCATAAGGTAGGAGAAATCCATCTCACCTATAAGCATGGTGGTTCAACGCTCCTCATTAACCAAGTCGGACAAACCAGACACAAATTTGTTCACCCTAGACCTCGGCTCGGCGACGACCAATTAAGAGGCATACTTGGAGAGTTGGTTGAACTTGATGGCATACTCTCGTACACTCATAGACCCTTGCATTAGATTCATCAATTCCATCATTTTCACCTCCCTAAGCTCAATGGGAAAGAACCGGCTGAGAAATACAACTTTGAACTCATCCTAAAGAATAACATTATTATTCCCCATCTCTGTCTTCCATTGGGTGGACTAAATTTGATCCATCCCTTTGACTCAGTAGGCCGCCATATCCACCTTCTCCTCTAAGTTAACCCCATAATGAACAAAACCTTATACATCTCATTAATTAATTCTTGTGGATCCTCATCCACCTTGGACCCATGGAACTCCGGTGGGTTCATTCTACTAAAGTCCCTCACCCTTGAGGCTAGGTAGGAGCATAAGGATCTTGCGCCCCATGGTTGATTTGATTAGTCATGGCATGGGCCAACATGGTAATAGAATCCCCAAAGTCTTCATAGGCTACTGCCCTATCTTAAGGAGCTTGAGGAGTGGGAGGGGCCAATTACTCCTTGGGAGTACGGGCTCTTCTTCCTCATGGAATCGACATGATCTAGAATAGTAAAGAACATTAGTTAGAAGGATAACCTTACTTTACTCCTAAAGTAGTACATAGATCATTAATAAAGAAAAAAATTTATAAAATGCCCCATAGCCTCTTACTTATAGTTATGTTGCACTTCCCAACCATGAATATGACTCTAATCAGGAGGGTGTGTAAGATTTGGTGGAGCATTAACAACCTAGTACTCTGATACCAAGTTTGTCACTACCCAAGCCTAGGGCCTATACATGACACGATGAACAAAGAACCTGAAGGAACCCCAAATAGGCCTCTCAACATATCAGTTACACATCCTTGGTCACGGAAGCAAAGCATAAACAAGACAGTGTATAAATAAGGGAAAACGGAGCTACGGGAAGACTTTGATAACATAAAACATAGAAGAGTCAAAGCTCAAAGAATAAGTACATCAATTATTCCAACAATACCTCTAAAAAAGAATTGGAGTGGGGGTCAAGACACTTTTCGGGCACACCCTCATAGGATCAAATGTTCAACATCAAGAGATAACAAAAGCAAGAGTAGCACAACTAGTGTCCCCGAACATGAGCACTCACCAAAGCTTATCTTCAAGAAGCCCAAACTAACCACGTATAGGAAGATCATGATATCCTCTTATTCCTACATAGTAAAATCATATAGGCATAGCGTATGTAATACTATGTTTTAATGTACTATGTATATAGGATGCAATGTGACAATATATAAGCCAAAATAGTCAAAATGCATAATCATAAGCAATAGATGAGTATAATAGTAATATGGCATGCCTTATCAATGCTTGAAGTAAAACATGTATGTAAAATATATAACTTGAGATTATAGATTACATATGTAGGAAGAGACTATACTCATAGACCAAGCAGACTATTACATGCAATCCAAGGGGCATCACCCCCTTGTAAGGTAATTGAGGTATCCACCCCTTAACATGGTAGGTGGGCATGTCACACCCAATCATAGTTATAAAGGTATATACCCTTCAACATGGTAGATGAGCATAACACCCCCTATCATAGTGGTCAAGGTATATACCCCTCAAACTAGTAGATGCGCATAACGCCCTTATCATAGTGGTCAAGGTATATACCCTTCAACATGGTAGATGGCCATAGAAACCCCCATCATAGTGGTCAGGGTATATACCCCTCAACATGATAGACGGGCATAGCACCCCCTCAATAAGGTGTGGTCAACTTGCAACATTATAGGTACCTTTCATGAGTTCAATGCATACATACAAGCCTTTCAGAATCATAGAGTCACTTAACTTGTAAACCATACCATAGACCATCAATAACCCAAGAATTCATGTCAAGACATTTTATCGAACACTTGGTCGGTGTGTAGTGCTAATTCAAAATCATGCAATTCAAGTGCGAAATTATATGAGAAAACCCAATGTAAATCAACCCACTAAGACATAGTACAACCTTCATGCAAGTTATCTTGAAATCCCTTATCAAACCTCATAATAGATTATAGTTTCATATCCCAAAACATGCATAGTCACAATAGACAAATCACCTCATAGTATAAGTTTGAAATAGGTAGATATGTATTTCCAATCAACACTTCATAAAACCCCTACATGATTTGTAATCATAATTCATAATAAGTAATACCCATAAGTAATACAACTTAGGAACATGCAAGTTTTTTTAAAAAAAGGAAGGTTGGACACCATGGTTTAAATGACCCAATTGTTGAAACCCACATACCTTGAATTTGGGGATTTCCTTTATTTAGATTTGAATGAGAACTTGAAGCTTGAATGAAGTTTTTGAGATCCGGAATTAAGCTTAGGACACCTAAATTTGGAGGAAATATTTTCTTAAGACTTAGAGAGGGTTTCTGAGAGTATCTTGAGTGATATAGAGTTGAAAAATAGCTAAGTATAAGTCGTTTCACACATGGGTGGGCATGGGGCTACGACCCCAAGGCCCTTAGGCCGAAATCAAAAATGAAGGAAGTGCTAACACTGCTCCACGATAGATACGCTTTGCGGAACCATTTCAAAGGACAAAAAATACACTGATCCGCGCCCAATCGGCATCATGTTCTGGTCGCGGATGCACTCTGGATAAGAAAATTTTGTGAAAATGAAATTTTGCTATGGGTCCTCCAAAGTCAGGGTTATAACCATCTCCCACTCAATTTTCCCCTTAATCATGAATATGAAGTCGAATTTTCAATATCACGCATGAACTTTGAGATATGAGGAAATTACGATTATGGTCATTTTCGAGGCAGCTTTCCTGGGCTTTCACAATGATGCTCACATATAGTGGGGATGTGACCTCGAACGACATATAAGACCAAGAAAGCTATTACTTGGAATCCCAATATTATCGCCACATTAGAAAAGAGGTGGTCTACTTACAAAAGGTAAATCGTACTTCTCCTTATGGGCCCTCCATTTTTGAGAAGTAACCTTCCTGACAAGTCTACCATTTCGGATAGGATTTTCATATCATATCTCGTGGATCACGCCTTCACTAACAGGATGAGCGTCATATATTTCTAGCAGGTCATACCTCAACTAACAGGATGAGCCTCAGATTTCCATACCTATACTTGCACATATATCAAGCAAAGGGAGAGGGCTCTCGGGGATAGACTGACACCCGCAATCCGTCGATACTAAGTTAAAACAATCCACGAGAATACTTATACATGATTCCAGAAGAGGCAATACTCATTTCATATATTTTCAATGCACATTTAGGGCAATAGTCAAACACATTCATAATAATTCTTTCTTAGGCTCAAATGCCAAAGCATAGTCAGAATTCATAATTCTCATGCATCAAAATAGAAAATTCATATATACAAAATGGTGCAGGCACACATAATTCTCAAAGAGCTATAATCATAGACTTTTATATGATCAGTTTCTTGTCGTAACCAATATCTTATCAAAATTATATCGTAAAACTTAATTGGGCTTAACCCACTTCATAATTTTCATAAAAATTCAATGTTTATAAATGCATATGCTATGAATGATGTGAGAATAGCATGGGTAATTGAGATTCAAACTTAAATCAACAATATAATATGAAATTAAAGTAAAATTCATAATTAAATCCACATCTAAATCATAATATAAATCACCCATACATAAATCAAGCTTTAAAGGGGACATGCATCTTCATAACTTCAATGTAAATCATCATAATAGGGCTTAATGTATTTACAATCATATGTAAATTACAGATCATACATCAATTGAATTTAATAAATTAAAATAATGAAAACCCATAGTTAAAGTAAACTTAATTTCATGGAAAATTTCTTGAAAAGATTTGGGTCTCCTTGATTTGAAGGAAGCACATACCTTGCTTAGAAAGATGAATTTGAGAAGAATTTAGATTGAAGTTGAAAGCCCAATTAAATCCTTGCTTTAATTTTGAAGATGAGATATGGAGAGAATTTTGAGAGTTTGATTTTAGAATCTAAGAATTAGTCTTGAATGAGGGATTAGAATTAGTGTAGGAGAAGTTTAAGAATGTAAAAGGGGGTTTAAAGGTCTTAAAAAGCCTTAGAGATGGGTCAAAATATCCAAATACCCTAAATAAAACACCTCTTTAAATTTTATTTGTAACTTCTTACGGCTAGCTTCACAGGTCGTGAAGCTTTTCACGGTCCGTGAAGGCTCCCTATCTAGCCGAGACATATTCTACAAAAAAGGGAATAACTTCTTGCTCCGAACTCGGAATGTAGTGAAATTGGATATGTTGGATAGCTAATCCAAAGAATTTCAATTTGATAGGTCATGGATCACCTAATTCATTTTCTGCTAAGAGATATAACCATTTAAATTTGACCCTCTTATCGGTACTTGTGAAAAACTTAGCCTATGGAATTGCTTTGAACTTGGCTTGATGTTGGAGACCTATAATGGCCTTAAATAACATAAATAATCTTGAATTGAGGACTTGAAAGTTAACTTACTTTGAACTTGAAGATCCCATACTTAGAATTCAATGAAATCACCTTCACAGGAGGCAACACGGGTTGTGCCACCCCACATGAGCCGTGAACTTGGCCATGTGACCATACATGGTCCCAAAACTTTTCAGCAACCAAATTTTGATGCTCTATTGAGGTCATACAAAATTCAGGTCCTTACACATCTCCTCCTTGGGAACATTCATCCTCAAATATGCTAGAACAAGGCTTGAAAAGCTTGACTTAGAACATGAAACGTCCAAAAACAAGGTACAATGTAGAATTCATCATTTGAAAATCATAGTATTTAATACTCATATCAAAACGGATTCAAATCATTCAAAACATCACCGAAGTTCATTTTTGTGAAAATGTATGCATGTCATGTCATAAAACTCAAGAGTGGAATAATTGGGACCACTGGGAATACGAAGAAACTAATACCATAGGCTTCAGTTGATTGGAAAGGGTAGTGGTATCATTGCATCATACTTGATTCCACTTCCCATGTAGCACATTCAATATGTTGATCCTTGTTGCAAAGCCTCTCCACTTGCCCATCTAACAACTCAATCAAAATTTCCATATAAGATAAGTTCTCCCCAACCTCAACACCTTCCAAAGGCACAACAGGAACTAGGATCACCAATCAATTTCCTCAACATAATTACATAGGAAAACTGGGTGAACAGAACCAAGTGCCAGGAAAATCCAACCTATAAGCCATATTCCTAATCTGCTCAGCAATCTCACAAGGACATACATACCAGGGGCTTCGCTTTCCCTCCTTCCCAAAATGCACTACACCCTTCATAATTGAGACCTTCATAAACACCGAATAATCAAGAAAACACTCAAGATCCATATTTCTAACATACAAATAAGACCTTTGATGACTTTAAACCATATTCAACCTCTCCCTAATACAACAACAACAACAACAACATACCTATTGGAATCCCACAAATAGGGTCTGGGGAGGGTATAATATATGCAGACTTTACCACTACCTTATAGAAGTAGAGAGGCTATTTGCTGTAAACCCTCATATCAAAAACTCATAAGCAGAATAAACTAGATATGACAAGAAGGAAAGGATAAGGAATATAAAGGGTGACTAATAACGAAAATCACATAAAAATATGTAAATATGATAAATTTAACATAGATACGACTGATAATGTCAACATATGATATAACAGACTGCTACCCTACTATACCTCAAAGCCAGACATCAACCTAACCTTACCAACCAATTATCCTACTACTCTAATTTGCGACCTCCACTGCTTTCTATCTAAGGTCATTGGCTCGATGAGTTCAAATTTCTCCATATCCTGTCTGATCACCTACCCCCAATACTTCTTTGGTCTATCTCTACTCCGACGTATAGCTCCCAAAACCAACCTCTCACACCTCCTAAGAGGAGCGTCGATACTCCTTCTCTACACATGTTCAAGCCATCACAGCTTCGATTCCCTCATCATATCAGCCATAGAGGCCACCTCTAGCTTCTCTCAAACGATCTCATTACTAATCTTATCACTCCTGGTGTGACCACATATCCATTTCAACATCCTCATCTCTGCGATATGCATCTTCTGAACATAGGCATTTTTTATTGGCCAACACTGTACCCCATACAGCAAAGATAGTCTAACCACCATTCTGTAAAACTTACCTTTGATTTTACATGGTATCTTCTTGTCACACAATACTCCCGAGGCAAGCCTCCATTTAGACCATGCTGTCCCAATACAATGTCTGACATCATCATCGATATTGCCACTACTTTAGGTGATGGACCCCAGATACTTAAATTTTTCCATCTTGGGGATAGGTTGAGTGGTAGGCCTCACATCAATGTCTTCTTCATCCCCCTCAACATTGAATTTGCACTCCCAGTATTCTGTTTTGGTCCTGCTTAGTTTGAATCCTTTGGACTCTAAGGCGTGTTTCCAAGCCTCCAACCTATCATTAACTTTAGTTCGAGTCTCATCAAGTAGGTCTATGTCATCTGAAAATAGCATACACCATAGAACTTCCTCTTGGATAAACCTTTCACTAATTAATTTGAAAAACCCCTTATGTGCTTCAGAATGCCCTATAATTGTAATTTGCATATATCTCAAAATTTATGCATGATTTCGAAAATCTGACTTTATCTTCTTGATTAGGGAGAAAATTGAGTGGGAAATGGGTAAATCCCAGATCTTAGAAGACCCGTAACAAAAGATAATTTTTGCTAATCAATCAATTTTCAATATGCATCCATGCCCCAGGCGCAACGTGGCCTAGGCGCAGACTAGCACAATTGGTCCTTCGTTTTTGGCCCGTATTGCAGACTGGATGCGAACCTGTGTAAGTTTATCCTTGTTTTTCGTATTTCATCCAATTCCCAATGCCCATTTAAACGTGAAATTTTCCACACTTAGCCATTTTTCAACTCTAGGACTCATAAAAATCCTCTCTAAAACCACTCCAAGACTTTATCAAAATCCCCATTCATATTCAAGGACCTCATGAACAACTTTGGAATTCAAAGACCCAATCCAAGCTTCAAGTCTCCTTCAAGTTTACTCCAAGAAATTTCCAAGTTTAGGTATGTAGGTCTTCATCCATGGGTCCTTTCACCCATGGAGCCCAACCTTCTCATTTTAAGAAATATTGCTTGATTTGAAGTTGTATTACTTATGGGTATCTCTTATTATGAATTATGAACGTATGTTATGTTGTGTTTTATCAAATATTGATTGATTGTGCATTAATATCTATTTTAATATCATACCATGAATTGATTTATGTCTATTGAGGTTATGCATGATGTGAACTATGAAAACTATGAACTATTGTGAATTTTGAGATGGATTGGAAGATACCCAAAATGAGGGGTTTACTACAATATTGGTGGGTTGATTTGAATTGATGTTACGCCTTCTTGACATGCTCTTGAGTTGCATGATTTTGAACAAGTGTCTTTAACCCACCATGTGTTGGATGAAATTACATGACAAGGATTTCTAAGTTGTTGATGAACTATTGCATGATTTACATGTCAAGTGATTTCAAGATAATTATGGGCTCCTAAGCATGTAATTGATTTTTGAAAAGTATCTATGATGTTAAAAGTGACAAATTTTTTCCCCTATTTCAAAATTTTACTCTCTATCGAGCCATTCATAGCAAGTTGAAGATCAAACATTATTATTATTTTGCCCTCATGTTCAAGTTCAAGTAAGCTCACTAGCAGATGTCAAGCATGTGAATGAGCTACTCATGTCGTGTTATCATGTCTCTTGCAAGTTATTCACGTTATGATTGAAGTTATGGTATTTTCAAGTATTCCATGGGATTAGACTTAGCACCGTTTGAGGCTTAAGATGGGGGCTTGACTTAAGGGGTTCTTATATAAAGTCTATAGTCTCTAAACTATGTGTCACCATAGGGTTATGTTATTTCCCTAAAAGTGACTTACTAGTGGAACCATCTAGTTCATGTTATCATGTTTGGTTTGCCTTGGGAAGTAGACCACACTTCCCCGAGGGTGTCATGCTCGGTCACCTTACCAAGGGGTATCATGCCTTGGATTCCAAGTAGCAGCTCGCTTGTTCTATGTTGGTTAAGGTCTCATCCCACATACATATGATTTATTATGCAAGATAAATATTTTATATGCATGTTTTATTTCAAGCATTGCTCATACATGTCATATTGAGATTATATCCATTACCTAAATGTATGCATGTTGAATATTATGACTTACGTCTTTGTTGCATTGCACCACTCATAGTAGTACATTCCAAGTACTAACGTATACTCTATGCGCACATGATATTACCGTGTAGGGATCGGAGCTCCTATCGATCTTCTTCTCCATGTTGCTAGTTCGATTATTTGAAGAAATCTTTGGTGAGTCCTCAACTCCGAGGACACTATCTATATTATTCATGCTATGTTGAGACTTCTTCTTTGTGCTGGATACTTATTATCATAAGGGTGAGCCCAGGAAATGTCTTAGCCCACACTCCATTCTTATGTAGAGGTGTTACTGCATACTATGTTTGTATATCCTTATGATCTTGACTGCTCTTATGTTTTATGATTATGAAAGACTTCCCTTAGTCCTGCTTCCCTTTTGAATATTTGACTCTTGTTATTGTTTTACTTTGTTCCCACAACCAAGGATGTGTACATGATATATTAAGAGGCTTGTTTGAGATGTCTTCAGATTTCCCATTCGTCGTTCACGTCTAGGCCTTAGGCTTGGGTCATGACATAATTTCTTTCTCCCATAGCATCCAACACTAAATCCGGGCCTATAGAAGTCATTTCATCTAACTCAAACCACCTCATCGTAGATCTACACTTTTACTCTATGAAGCCCCAAATGGTGATATACCAATGCAATCATGAAATCTATAGTTGTTGGTAAGCTCAATAAGTGGTAGATAATCACCCCCAAATAAACCTTGAATTCCCATACACAAAACCTTGACATGTCCTCTCAACTTGGCTAAAGAATGAAGGATGAAAAGCGGTACTTACTTCACCTTAGTGCCAAGCCCCTCCTTTAGATGATTTCAAAGAGTAAGAAGTAGTCTAGGTACCACAATCCAATATAATAAAGGTAGGCACACCACCTTGTCTAACCAAATTCCAGATATCTAACTTGGTATTGTCTCTCTTAGTATCATGCCACCAATACACTTCTCTGAAACCCTAGTAACTCTTAGTAGATGTAGGGTGAATAGAATAATGAAAGTTTTGGGCTTGACTCATGATGATTTCCTTAAGACCGTCAACGTCCAAAACATACAATCGATCTTGGTACCGAATTACACCATCTCCCCCTTAGGATAAAACCTCTATCTTATTGGTAACCAACCTCCTCTACACAACCAATGATGGGTCTAATTCTTGCTTAGCCTTAACATCAAGAACCACAAAAGATTTGGCCAATTCTAAACATGAACACCACCATCATTAGAGTCAGTCAACCTAACACCCCATCTAGCCAGATGGTGAACATCTTTTGTCGACTTTTTTTTCCCTTCATTAACATTCCATAGATAGCCTACTAACAGCATCGACTATAATATTTGCGTTGCCGGAATAACATTGTACACTCATTTCATAGCCTTTAAAGAGTTCTAACACTCTTCTTAGTCTCATGTTAAGATCCCTTTGAGTGAACACATATTACAAGCTCTTGTGGTCGGTGAAACCATCAACACACACCCCATACAAATAGTATCTCCAAACCTTTAGTCAATCACCTCCGCTACTAACTCAATATCATGAGTCGGATATTTATGCTCATGCACCTTCACTACCTTGAGGCATAAGCTATCACCTTACCATTTTGAATAAGCACACACCACAACCCAATCCAAGAAGTATCAGAATATACCACTGACCCATCTAAGCCATTCGGTAAAGTCAAAATAGGAGCCGACATAAGTCCGTCTTCCAATGTCTGAAAACTCTTCTCACACTCATCCGACCATACAAACTTGGCCTTCTTTGGAGTCAACTTGGTCAATGGTGATGTAATAGATAAGAAACCTTCAACAAACCTTCCATCATAGCTAGCCAACCAATGAAAACTCTGAATATCTGAAGGAGCAAGCTTGCCAAACTATGCACATCCTTCACCAACTCCCTTTTTACCTTATCTATAAGATCAGCTACAACATCTTCCCTGCCTGGATTGCACTACGAGCCCAAAGTAACTTTCCCTATTTGTTAGGGAGGGATAGAGAGAAGAAATCTTAAGACATGTTACATGGCATGATATGAATCATGAAAAAGTGAGACGTTTCCTAAATTTCCTGGTAGCCTCCTACCTGTAGATGTGATACGCTTCACACCCATGAATAAGAATCTACTTGATGTGGTATTTTAGATTTCGAGGACCATTTATAAACCTAGTGCTTTGATACCATCTCTACCATGACCCAAATCTGGGGTCTAGTGACATGGCAAATGGAAACTCGAGAGTCCCCAAACAAGCCTCAAAGTATCTAAATTCACATAATTGGTTCGAAATTGTATTAAAATAATAAACATATAGTTCTAAGGGATGGGAAAATAGAACTCACGCTATCACGATATCATAGGGAAAGAGGATTAACATGGATTCACACAACACGTAACAGATAAAGACTAAGATGTGGGTAAGTATTACTCAATATACGGGGGAAATTCGGGACTTAGGATCTTCCACATTTCCACCTAAAACATACATACATATCATAATTCTCATAATCGATCCATGATAGCCATATCCAATAGATAACTATAATCATAAGCTTCAAATACAACACATAACATATAAATGAGACAAGAGTCTATAAGATGTCCAACAATACCTCTAGTCATAAGATAGGATAGGGGCCAAGAATGTCCCCGGCACACCCTCAAAATAAATAAAACAAATGGAGGCAACATAGGTAGTGGAATGATGGCTTGTCCTTGGAAGACAGGACTCACCACAACAAATGTCTCACATCTGATCTAGCGTCAAATGGTGGATGAAGGTAATTTTTGGTTCATACATGGTATGATCATGTAGGAAAAAGTATGCATTTGTATGTTTGAATTTACTAAGTATGCGGGCATGCAATGCATATGACTTATAAAACCTACATTTTAATGTTATATGACAAAGACACATAATATAGTAAGGATCATATATCCAAAAAAAGGTAGTATACAATATGCCATGAAGTCCATGATGCATGAAATGCAAAGATGCTCATGTATAGTGGGGATGTGACCTCAAACGACATATAAGACCAAGCGAGCTATTACTTGGAATATCGATGCTATCCCCACAACAGAAAAAAGGTTATCTACTTGCCAAAGGAAAACCATACTTCTCCAAATAGGCCTCCTATTTTGAAGAAGTAACCTTTCTTATGGGTCTCCCATTTTAGATAGAATTTTCATATGATTCTAGCGGTTCATGCCTCAACTAATAGGCTGAGTTTCAAATCTCCATAACTATGTTGGCAAATAGTTCAAGAAAAGGGAGAGGGCCCTTGGTGATAGCCTTGACGTCCCCAATCCATAGATACTAAGTCAAAACATCCCACGAGAATACTTATTCATATACATGCTTTCAGAAGAGGCAATAGTCATTTCAAATACATTCAATGCACATTTAGGCTTAAAAGCCAAATGCATTCATAATAATTCTTTCTTAGGCTCAAATGTCAAAACATAGTCATAATTCATAATTCTCATGCATCAGAATAGCTCATTCATATATACAAAATGGTGCAAGCAACCATAATTCTTAAAGAGTTATAATCATGTACATTTATGTGATCAAATTCTTGTCATAACATATATCTAATAAAAAATCATATCATACAACACAATTAGGCTTAACCCACTTCATAATTTTCATAAACATCCAATGTTCATGAATGCATATGTCATAAATGATGTGAGAATAACATGTGTAATTGAGATTAAAACTTAAATCAGCAATATCATATGAAAGTGAAGTAAAATTCATAATTAAATCCACATATAAATCATAACATAGATTACTCATGCATAAATAAAGCTTTAAAGGGGACATACATCTTCATAACTTCATAACTTCAATGTAGGTCATTATAATGGGGCTTAAAGTAACTTAAAATCATCAATAAAGTACAACCTATACATCAATTGAATTTAATTAATCAAAATAATGAAAACCCACATTTACAGTAAGCTTAATTTTATGTAAAGAATCTTGAAAAGATTTGGGTCTCCTTGATTGGAAGAACCAATGATCAAAACCCACATAACTTGCATAGGAAAATGAATTTGAGAAGGATTTAGCTTGATGTTGAAACCCTAATTGAATCCTAGATTGAATCTTGAAGATGAGATATGGAGAGAATTTTGAGAGTTTTATTTTAGAAACTAAGGGTTAGTCTTGAATAAGGGGTTAGAATTAATGTAAGAGAAGTTTAGGAATATAAAGGGAGGTTTAAAGGTCTTAAAAATCCTTTGGGATTGGTCAAAATATCAAAAACACCTAAATAAAATGCCCCTTTAAATTTCATCTATAACTTCTCGTGGCTAGCTTCATGGGTCGTGAAGCTCTTACGGTTCATGAAGGCTCCTTGTCTAGCCTAGACAGATTTCACGAAAAGGGCATAATTTCTTGCTCCAAACTTAGAATGAGGTAAAACTAGATGTGTTAGAAAGCTAATTCAATGAGCTTCAATTTGACTACCCAGGGCATTTGTGCTAAGAGGTAAGTCCATTTAAATTTGACCCTTCTACCGGTACTTCTGAAATACTTAGCCAATGGAATTTCTTTGAATTTGGCTTGATTTAAGAGACCCATGATGGCCTTCAATAATTTAAATATGCTTGAATTGAAGGCTTGAAAGTGAAATTAGCTTGAGCTTGAAGATCCCATACTTTGAATTTTTCCACGAAGTCACTTTCAAAGGAGGCCACAAAGGCCGTGACACCCCACATGAGCCGTGAACTTGGTCGTGTGACCATTTTTGATCCCAAAACTTTTTAGGAACCTAATTTCAATGCTCTATTGAGTTTGTACAAAGTTTGTGTCCTTACACTTATGTCGCGACCTAAGCCTAAGTACTAGACGTGACACGGTGAATGGGGAACCCAAAGGAACCCCCAAACAGCCTCCTAGCATATCAATCACACATCCTCGGTCATGGAAGAAAAATAATGACAATAAGAGATTTAAATAAGGATAAATGGACTAAGGGAAGTCTTTGATTAACCATAAAACATTGAAGAGTCAAGATTATATCATAATTACATCAATTGTTCTAACAACTCCTCTGGCATAGATTGGGCAGGGGCCAAGACACTTTCTAGGCTCACCCTTATAGTATCAAAGTTCAACATAAAGAGATAACAAAAGTAAGAGTGCAAAGCTAGTGTCCCCAAACTTGAGGACTCACCAAAAGCTTATCTTCAAGATGTCAAATCTAGCCACGTGGAGGATGATCGTGAGGAGCTCTGGTTCCTACATGGTAACATCATGTAATCATAGAGTATGCATTAGCATGTTTGAATTTACTAAGTATGTAGGATTCAATGCAACAAGAGTTAGGCAACATAGTCAAAATGCACACGCTTAAGCAATAGATAAGTATGATAACAATATGGCATGCATGATCAATGCTTGAGGTAAAATATGCTTGTAAAACATATAGTTTCAACATATATATTACATGTGTATGAAGAGACGATATCCATCCTAGCCCAAGCAAGCTATCCCTTGGAATCTAAGGCATGTCACCCCCTCATCAAGGTGATTGAGGCATGTCACCCCCTCAGCAAGGTGATTGATGCATGCCACCCCCTCAACACGGTGATTAAGGCATGTCACACTCAACAAGGTGACTGAGTACTTGTAACATCATACATACTTTTCATGAATCCAACACATAATACATTCTTTTCATCATCATATAGTCACTTGACTCATACGCTATGCAATAGACCATCAATAGTTCAAGAATCCTTAACAAGACATTTTATCAAACAATTGGTGGGTGTGTAATACTAGATCAAAATCATGCAATTTAAGTGTGAAATCATGTGAGAAAACATAATGTAAATCAACCCACCAACACTTGGTGACACCCTCATGCAAGATACATCAGGATCCCTCATCAAATCACACAATATATCATAGTTTCATAGCTCAAAACATGCATATTTAATCAATAATTCATAAATCCCCAACATAGTTTATATTCATGATCCATAATAAATAGCACCCATAAGTAATACATCTTTACAATATGCAATTTACATAAAAAGGAAGGTTAGGCACCATGGGTGAAAGGATCCAATGGTTGAAACCCATATACCTCAAACTTGGGGATTTTCTTGATGAAGATTTGAGTGAGAACTTCAAGCTTGAAGGAATTTCTTGATACCCGGAAATCAGTTTGATACAATTGAATTTGGGTGAAATATTTGGCTAAGTATTAGACAGAGTTTTGGAGAATGTCTTGAGTGATATGGGGGTGAAATATGACTAAGTATAGGTTTTTTACACATAGGAGGGTATGGGCCAAAGACCCAAATCCTTATGCCAAAATAAGAAAAACTGGGAACAAAATGCACCGATCCGCGCCCCTAGCACATCGCGGCTAAGGTGCGCATCCTCACTATTTTTCGTAAATTTTGGAAAATGAAATTTTTCCATGATTGCTCTAAAATTGGGTTATACCTATTCTCCACTAATTTTTCCCCCTAATCACGAATATGAAGTCGAATTTTTTATATCACGCATGAATTTTGAGATATATGAAAATTACGATTATGCACATTTTCGAGGCACATTTTAGGGGTGTTTCAACTTACGTACCAAAATGTTTTGAATCTTGAAAAAACTTCAGGGAATTCATATGGTTATGCTCAAACCCTAGCCTTTTTCTCCCTTGAAACCTTGCTATAAGTTGGAGAGGGTGTTTTAGCGTGGAAAAGTTGAATGTTTATGTTTCGATTAGGTATAAAACATCAAGTTAAGGCTTTGAAAGGGTGGAAAAAGAAAGAAATAACCCTTCTTAAAAATATTTTCAAAGTTTTCCACATGCCCACCTAAAAACTTCCACGGCCACAAGGAACCAATACATAAACTTTTGGAAAATTTCCGGTGTCTCTAGATTAATTCCACAATCCCAATCTATGGCCAAGAAGTATCTACGACCCATAGATTGGTCCGTGAAATATGGAATTAAAAAATGAATTTTCTAAAGTTTTTCCACGAGTTCACTATACGGGCTGTACATCAAACCACGGCCCATAACACACCTCTGCTTTGGGAGTCTGCAGTAAAATTGTAATAACTTTTGAATCCAAACTCCAAATGAGGTGAAATCAATAGCATTGGAAAGCTAATTCAAAAACCTTTCATTTGGTAGGTCATGGGACACTTAATTCTTTGGTTTCTAAGAGTTATGATTGTTAAAATTTGACCATTGTATAATCTAACACTAGAAACTCAATTTATAGGAAAGTTTTGAACTTGGCTAAGTATTAGGGGTCCCTGATGACCCTAATCCACTTCTCACACAATGAAACGGGGTTTGAAACATAGGTACATGTAAGAATATAGTTATCAAGACAATTTGCCTAAAGAACTAAGGAGACAGGGAGAGGGGAAGTTGGAGGTGAAGTGCGAAGGGGAAAGAGATAAAGGTTAAGAATGTAGGGTGACACAGGGGGATTATTTAGAGAAAATAGTGGTGTGGGTTCATCAATTAGACAATGGTGGGGGTTCAATAGGGCACGATACTTTGATAAGGTTTCGACATCCCAAGTGGAGAGTGTGGTGGGGAGAACGGTAGGTCCATCAAGTGAGATTGAGTGGAGGGTTGTTGAGTTGTTACAATCCAAAATTGGATCGCAACTAAAGAAAAATAAGGTAAAGCATAAAAAACCATACCATAACATAAGAAATCCCCCAAAACATGGATTCATGAGTACAACAGCATCTAAAGTAGTACGAATGAGTAAATACAACTACCTCAGAAGGAAAATACAAGGCTATCTCAAAATGTCTGATACATTGTCTGAAATAGAAATGACATAATGTAAACTCAAAGATTCATGACGACTCAAAATTGGAGCCTCATTGCTAAGATCTCGACAGAAGAAGAATAATTCAGCTGGAATGAATCAACTAATCTGTCTGAGTCCATGTCCTCGATCATCAATTAAGAAAAAAAGTAGGGGTAAGTACACCGAAATGTACCCTGTAGGTTCCACTGACTAGGTAAGAGAAATCAAACAAGTACGTAATAATGAAGAATCCTATCACCAGCATCAAAAGGGTTAGTACACAATATAACGTGAATATAGTCAACAACGCAATGCAATGATGTCACACAAAAAAATATAACTACCACATATTCTAGTAGGCACCTCAAACATTCCAAATAAAAAACATTAGGTTCTAAATAATTTGGACAACACTTAAAGATATCAAATAGACAATGGGACACAAATTTTGATGATAATAATGGAGCAAATTTCAATGCTAAAAATAATAAAGAGTAAAAAGTTAAAGGATGAAAGGAACATACTAACTAAAAACAACAAGAAGACAAAATTAACGGTAATCAAGTGATTCTAGAAACATTAATTTAAAATAAAAAGATTTTTGTTATTGCAGGAGGTTTAGAGTTGAGGAGGTAACATGGGCTATTAATAGGATGAAGAAGGGGAGGGCGATGAGGCCCAATTAGATTCTGGTAGACTTTTGGAATAACATGGTCAAGGATGGCAAGAGTGATTGATTAGACAGTTCAATGCTATTATGAAGACTACCAAGATGCCTGGTGAATGGAGGAGGAGTGTAATGGTTCCATTGTACAAGAATAAGGGAGATATTCAAAACTGTAACAATTATAGGGATATCAAGTTGTTAAGCCACACTATGAAGGTTTGGGGGAGAGTAGTGGAGATGAGGGTGCGAAGAGTAGTATCTATGTAGGAGAATCAATTTGGATTAATGTCAGGGCAGTCGACTACTAAAGCAATTCATCTTTTTCGGAGGTTAGTGGACAAATATAGGGAATGAAAGAAGGACCTTCATATGGTGTTCATTGATCTCAACAAAGCATTTGACAAAGTCCCAAAGGATGTCTTATAGTGGTGTCTAGAGGTGAAAGAAGTCTCAGTGGCATATATCAAGGCAATTATGGACATGTACGATGGAGCCAAAAATCAGGTAAGAACTGTGGGAGGAGGCTCAGAGTATTTTCCTGTTGAGATGGGACTCCATCAAGGATCTATGTTGAGCCCTTTCTTGTTTGCATTGGTGATGGATGAGCTCACGCGATCTATCCAGGAGGTGGTACCATGGTGTATGCTATTTGTAGATGACATAGTACTGATTTATGAGACTCGTACTAAAGTTCATGATAAGTTGGAGGCCTGGAGACACGTCTTGGAGTCCAAAGGGTTAAAATTGAGTAGGACAAAAATTGAATATTTGGAGCGCAAATTTAGTGTTTAGAGGGATGAAGCAAGCGTTGATACGAGGCTTGCCACTTAACCTATCCCCATGAAGGAAAACTTTAATTATCTGGGGTCCATCATCCAGAATAGTGGCGATATCGATGATGATATCATACATTGTATTGGGGTAACATGGACTAAATAGAAGCTTGCATCTGGAGTATTGTGTGATAAGAAGATGCCACCTAAACTCAAAGCTAAGTTTTACAGATTGGTGGTTAGACCATCTTTGCTACATGGGGTGGAGTGTTGACCATTCAAAAATGCACATGTCCAGATGATGCATGTCGTAGTGATGAGGATGTTGAGATGGATGTGTGGTAACACCAGGAGTGACAAAATTAGGAATGAGTCTATTTGGGAGAAGCTAGAGGTGGCTTCGGTGGTTGATAAGATGAGGGAAGCGAGGCTCCAATGGTTTGGACATGTGCAGAGAAGGAGTATCGATTCTCCTATTAGAAGGTGCGAGAGGTTGCTTTTAGGAACTACCCGGAGGGGTAGAGGTAGACTGAAAAAGTACTGGGGGGAGGTGATCAGACATGATATGGTGGAACTTGATTTCACTGAGGACATGACCCTAGATAGAAATAAGTGGAGGTCGCGAATTAGAGTAGTAGGCTAATTGGTTGGTAGGGTTAGGTGGTTATCTAGTCATGGAGTATAGTAGGGTAGAGGAGTAGTGTTTTATGACATATTTTGTCATTATTTGTTGTTTATGTGTTAATTGTATCGTATTTACGTATTGTCATGTGCTTTTGGTTATTAGTCATTTTTTTGTTGTTCCTTTTTTCTGCATTTTGTCATATCTAGTTTATTCTGCTTACAGATTTTTGAGATGAGGGTTCCCAGGAAACAACCTCTCTACTTCTATGAGGTAATGGTAAGGTCTGCGTATATTCTACCCTCCACAGACCCCGCTTATGAGATTCCACTGGGTATGTTGTTGTTGTTGTTGTTTTGATAGATAAATAAAATTAGATATCATAAGCTAATTAAATAAATGTTGTCTGAATTAATCTCATAACTATATTACCATCAAATATGCAGTAACAATAAAAGCTTAACAGAACAACTAAATAATTTTTGCCCAGGAATGGGTTTAGGACATTTTTGTACTAGTGGGCGACAAGTCCGTGACATGGACTAGTAATGTACTTTTCTAGTTAAGCCTAGAATCATAAAAAAATTATTTTTGACTACGGGTCATCTAAAAATTTAAAACCCTCTTTTTCCTATATAATTTTGCTCCCTGAAAATGATATGAAGTCAGATTTGTGAAACCATGCTAGGTTTTTTAGATATCCAAGAAATACACTATATGACATTTTTCCGAGGCGCAAAATAGGTCTTACTCATAATTTGGCTCAATTGAACCTATCACAGAAAACTTTTCACCAGAACTTGAGGTGATATGTGATATTCTTGCATGTTGCAAAATTTAAAAAAATGTCAAGTTAAGCTACTTTCTATAATAAGCAACTATTATTGGTAAACCTGATTTTGATACCATAATAATTAAAGATAGAATAAATAATTTATTGTCCGTATATATGTCTTGAATGATTTTTATTCAGTTAATTGATTGTAAGATGAAGATGATCTCTCTTGTCCAGGATCGATGCAACTCATAAATATTGGATTGAGACGAATTTAGAATTTAATTGGGTTAACATGTAAAGGGAGATAAGACATAAGAAATAGGATAAAGTGGTAACACCAGGAGAAGATAACGGAGATTAAAAAAAGGTGTCACCCAAGAAAAGAAGAATAACAAATGTGTGGATACTAATGTCCAAGGAAGACAACAAGGAATGGAGAACAATGCCCATGAAAAATATATAAATAATTTTATCAACAATGATGGAACATAGAAGGTGAAAGAGTAGATGAGTAAGAGATAAACAAGGGGGAGAATTTCAACAGGAATAGAAGAAGGAAAAAGATCATGAAAAGGCAAATAAATAAAGTTGTTATTACACTTAAAGTTGGCAAAAATCCTATTAGTAAGCGAAAGAAAGTAGAAAATAAGAACAAAAAATATGACTACCATCAATTCTAGTAGACACCTCAAACATTCCAAATGAAAAAGTTTAGCCTCAAAACAATTTGGACAACGCTCAAAAGATATCACACAAATAATGAGAAACAAATTTTTTATGTTAATAATGGAGAAGATTTCAATGCAAAAAACAATGAAAAGAAAAAAGTTCAAGGGTGAGAGCAACATACTGACTAGAAACAACAAAAAAACAGAATTAGCAATAATCAAGTGATTCCAGAAACGTTCACTCAAAATAAAAAAAGAGTTCGGTCTGATAGTTGACCTAGATGGATCATGTATATATGAAGTAAATGAAGAAGAGAAAATTGATGATACAAATGAAGAGGAGGAGCTAGAGATAGCTCAAGCATTTTAGTAGCCTAAAGCAAAAAATACATTGAAGTCCTTAAAGGTGAAAAGGGGTTAACATATTGTTTTTAAAAAATTATTTCGAGATGCAAAGTTATTATTTTTTTAATGAAAATAATTACATTTTGTATAAATAATATTCCCCACGTTTTTGCAAATCCAAACCAACTACGCACGAGAGGAAAAAGTAACTCAGCTGAACTATTTTTCCAATGACCAATGCCCTATATTTGAATATAATGCTTGATTAGATCACAAAAAACAAATCAAAGACTGAGGAACACATACAAATAAACAAAATGGAATATTAGAAATATAAAAATAGAGTTTGTCGGTATCTTTAAGTTGTGTTAGACCCCATATTTCTCTAAATTAAGGATAACTATCCAATTGGAAAATTTTGTTGTAGATGTCATATAATTTAAACTTAAGTAATTTTTTTTCGATGCATGATTAGAGTATCAAGTGAATTCGGTGTGTTCAATTAAGTTTGAGTCGGAAGTCCTTGATTGGATCAAAATAGAAAAGTTTGGGACCTAATTGATCAATAGGCTAAGATGGAGCCCTTATGATGCAATTTTGAAAAGGTGGAACTCTATGTATACCCCTCTTGTCTCACACTTAAGACCATTCCTTGTTCTTAACACTTAGTTTTAAAATAAGGAGAGAAAGAACGGAAAGAGGAGAAGAAGAGGAAGAAGGAAGGAGAAATCAAGTAAGTTTTTAATTCGTATGTTCTTATTTCTTAAAGTATTCTAGTTTAAATGGTTGATTTGTGAATTGGAGTTTTGGGTTTATAGGGAGATATGTTAATTTTTGGGAGTGTCATAGCTATGTATATATGTGTATATACCTGAGAAACGTCTACAAAACGTGTATAATCTTGGTTGAGCGAAAATTTAATCGAAGGGAGACGAATTCGAAGGGAGACGAATTGAGAGTGGAATTTGAAGTAGCAACCGAGTGCTACGGTAACTATAGCCTCGAGTTGCTACAGTAACTTGGGCTAAATTTGCTTTTTTCGGCTTCTAGATAAATTGTCGCTTCTAGGGTAGTATATTGAGGTTCCTAAGCATCATAGTAGCTTTGGTTTGGTGAGAAAACATTTGGAAATCCGTAGGCGAAGATTTGAAGTTGTGAATGGATTGAAATAGTATGTCCCATTCTAACTTCTATTAGATTAGAGAAAGCCATGGGAGTGTCGGAAAGGTTATAAATAAGATATAAACCACAAGAGAAGGATTGGTTATAAGTTACATAACATGAGTGATCTTAGGAGTCGAATTAGGCGAAATGGGAGCGTTTTAGCGCTCGTTTGGTTTTAGTGTGTTATATTGTGTCCGTGTAACTTACAATTGATCCTACAAGGGGATAATAAGTGATGGAACCCATGTAAGTATGTAATTAATAGGTGGAATGGATTGGAGCCTATTTAAGGGAGATTTGTCGCGTTTTAGCGCTAGACGTCTCTGTGGGCCGTCGGAGTGTTCTGTTGGGATTCTTGAAGTGTAAAGGGACTAGGGAGCATGTTTATATGTTATAAACTAGTTGTAAAATCAGGTGTTTCAAATAGTTTAGGAAAGGCAAAAAATCGACATTTTGGCATCGTTAGGTTCCGGTTGACATTTAAGTGGTGTAAATGGATTCTAAGGAAGTATAGGAGAATGTGAATATGTTAAGTGGACAAAAATAGTTGGCTTCCCTGTTTGGTGTCTTTGCACATCAATAGCGATGTAATAATTAACTACGCATGGTCTTTTGGGAGTGTCCTTGGAGGTTGTGAATGCTTGTGGTAGTTGTTGAACGCTTTTTGTAATTGTTTTGTAGATACCACGCTGTTAGAAGAGTAATTGGTTTGCTTGGAGTCGGGATCAACTTGGAATAGGGGGAAGGTATGTAAAACTTTCTATATAATAGCATGAAAATTTTGTATAAAGGTTCTGATTCTTAGAATGAACAAGTTTGCAAAGATTCTTATGTTTGGCAAAAGAAAGTATGAAAAGCGTATGTTTATGGCCGACATGACTAGGTTCCAATATGATTTTTCCCCAAGTTATTCTATTTCCTACATTCCTAGCTTGATTACGAATTTCGACCAAGTTTGACACTTCTATGCGAATGTGATTTACGTTATGACCCCTAAATGAACTTACTCATGACTATGGCT
>JAOTQR010081945.1:0-39259 GCA_025774065.1 Solanum ossicruentum | reverse complement strand
GAAAATGAAGAGAGTATGTTACATAGACAATGGAATACGTATGAATTGAAGCAACTCATGAACTTTATTTAGCAACATGAACTCATGTACTTAGTATCCATGTATGTAAATTTGAAGATAACTATATATATAAGAGCATGTGAATATGTGGAAAAGTAGAATTATGGCTGATTGACATGTAGGAGTAGATAACTGCCTTTACTTGCCAAGGGATCTATGTTTCATGCCAAATGATATGAAATCGAGTAACCTTACATACCTTATTGTATGACCTCGTTACTAACTTGGAGTGGATGTAGTTTCCCTCAAATATTTAGATAAGTAAATTAAGCAATAAGACTAGTATTAGTAGCAACGCTACACTTCTAGGCAGTTAATATCATAAAAATGATCACCCGGACAACAAGCTTTCAACTAATGATGCAACGACTTTGCTTCAATCCTTTCACTTATAAGCATATTTTCTAACAACCATTTCTATGTACATGTCATGTACATCTTATTTTTAGACCCTTAACAGTCTTAAAATAGCCCACAAGGCACAACAAATAATAATTCTTTACGACATACAAACAAGCGGCATTATGATGCATCCTTTCACCACACTTCGACGCCAATAGTCCTAAACTTCTTTTAACTTTTCCTAAATTGTTTCCAACATTTTTACCACATAAAACCAGTCTTAATATAGTACAAAAACAGTCCCAAAATAGCTTAAGGTCGTGGAACAATTTATTAGAATTTTCAGCTTCCAAGTTTTCTTTTAAAAGTGAAACTACGATGTTGTACAAAAACTCATCTTTGTGGACTGTAAAAGTGGTGTAGCATCTTAATTACATGAATAACAACCTATATACTGTTAAAATATAAGTCTGAATTCATATTTCCTCCAACCAATTAGAAGAAAATCCTCTTGAACAACATGAAACGTTCACAACAATACTTAGGACACATGCTACCCAGAATTTCCAGCTTAACATAATAGCGTAAACTTCTTATTTTACATGAAGAAACGATACTAGCAATATCTATAACTTCAACCATGTTAAGAACATCAAAGTCTGTTCATAATAAAGTCTAAAAATCATATAGAAGTCACCAAAATAAAAGGCAAGTGTGCAGCAACTTTCTGGACACAAGCTATCCAGAATTTCCAGCAGATGTCTAGATTCACATACTATCACATACTTCTTGTTTTTCATGAAGAAATCATACTAAATACACAACTATAATTACTTACGTTTGGCTTATATGTTCTGTTCCCTTCAAGAGCCTTATACAATGAGTTTGCAGCTTGGTGAAGTAAATTAGAGAGAGGACAAATGACTTTAAGAAAGCTAAAACTTTATTTCCTAGTGGAATGGTTTAGTGCTGCACTTCGCCCGTTTTTAAAGATAAAATTGGCCAACTTTGTCTTCCACTTTTGAATTGATAATGACACCCATCAATGATCTATTATTGCAACATCTTATCCTCCAAAATTGGGCTCAATTGGGTCTTAAATATGATGGACCTATGCTGCCAATTTTCAGATTTCTTCCTCCTTGGTTTTGGGTCCAAATGGCAAGTTGTTTATAGAGTAATTAAGACGTTTTTAAACTATTCATGGACTGAAAATAAGGTCCATTTATGATACTAAAATATGGCCCAAAGTTACAACCTTAACAAGGAATTTATTCATAATCGAACTTGAACAAATTTGGTGTCGAGCCTCGTCTCTGCTTGGTTATCAATTATAAGTAGGTGACTCCCCCACTAAATTATTAAGTCATACAATAACCTCAATTATTTACTTAGTTTAGGGCTGAGATATTCTCAATTTAACACCAACATATATATACCATCAACCCTCTTAGTCATTTAGAATCACACATCGCCCATTAACACGAGATTTACGCACTTTCAAGAATTGACGCTAATTTGACCAAGCCATAACATGATTCATTTACATAGCATTAGTAAATGTAAAATATGGGGTGTTACACTTTCATTTCTATTCAAGCTTATGATGATATGTCAAGTCCTTTCATGATCCCAAGCCTTATGTTTCAGCCCCTATGGCATTTGCATGCATCGATGTTTATGTAAGCAAGTTCATGATGACTTTTGGCACTTATGCTGATGTTTTGGAAATAGTGTTTTAAATGTATTATTGCATTCTTGTTGGGGCTGATTTTTTCATTATTACTCTTCTCGTATACGTTTCTTTGACATTTGGGAACTGATGTGCTGTCAAAATATGGTACATGTAATACCTAAAACAAGGGAGTCTGTGAGTTCTTAATGCGACATTTTTAATGGTTTTTATGTGTTTTTGTGTTTTTCTTGCAGAAGAGTTAGGTTGGCATGATTTTGAAGGAAAATTACAGATTTTACAGAAGCATAGGAAATATAAGTTCACCTACGAGTTGTAGCCTTAGCTATGAGTCGCAGGGTGTTATCATAGCAAGAAACAGAGACCAAAAATAAAAAATCTTCTAAGTGGAGGTCAACCCTATAGGGCCACCCTAGGATTCATATGTCTCACTATGATTTGTATAGGTGTACTCATAGTAGGAAACAAAGAGTCCAAACTTTGGATCAACAACTGAAGGCCTAGACTACGAGAGGAGTATATGAGTCGTAGCTTGGGCTACGACTCGTATCAGTGGGTTGTACTAGTTGAGTCCAAGATTCCAAGAACCTAATATAAGACCCTGACTATGACTCGTAGGTCACTATACGAGTCATACCTGTGGGGCGTACCAGCTGTGAGATGTCTTTTCTATATAATTTTTAGTGTTAAACTTGTAACTACTATATATACTTTAAGTTATGTTTTATTTTAGGTAATATTAAAAAAGAATGAGATTCGAGCTTTAGAGACATTGAATGTTCCTTTGAATATTCTCTCAAGAATATTTTAGGGTTCTACCAAAGTTCTTCATTTTTCTCTTGGAAAACCCAATTTTGGGGATTGCTAATCTTGCTTTGTAGTTATTGTCAATCTATCAAGCTTGTGGTTTGCAACTTGTGGTGTCTTCAATCTTCATGGGTTTAGCTAAAAATCTCAATTATTTCTTATATTTGCATTTTTGTTGGTTTTACCTTAGCCATGAGTAGCTAAGCACCCACAACTTGGGGTTGTGGGAAACATGGGTTGTTGACTTGACATGACCTAGGTTTGTGCATTTCTATGATTGGGGTTTTGCATGTATTGTCTATTTCTCTTTATTATGATTGTTCTTGGTGTTGGCCAACACCAAATCCCGCCTACACTCACTATCTCGACCAAGGAAGTGATGATTATGAAAAGGGAAATAGATGATAGGATTTGATTGATGTGTTCTCGTCTAATCAACCAAACCTGACCAAGGGAAGGTTAACTGGGACAATAGGTAACGGTCAATTGGCACGCCATGGTTACTGACCAAATGCCATGGTGAAATTCAACGTTCACCTTGAGAAGAGGGTTTGAAGAACCTAAGTTACCATCTTTCATGCAAATCTTTAATTGTATTTATGCTATCTAGGTTAATCGAGTCAACGAACCATGGGGAACACAATACCCAAGTTGTCCCTAAAATGGAGTGTTTTCTTGTATCATAATATAGTGTTAATCTTTGTTTTTATTCTTAAATCACAGGAAACCCCCTCCCCCTTTTAGAGATTTTAGTTATAGATACTTGAAATTATTGGTAGTGAAGTTTTGCAGTCAAAGCCTGTATTCCCTATCGATTTGACCCTAACCTTCAGTTAGGTTAATTACTGACTGTGACTATTTTCTTATTGGAGCGTGTATATTAGAAAAAAAATTATGGCGCTGTTACCGGGGAATACGATTGGGTTTTGACTTGATTTCACCATTAGTTAGTTTTAAGTGTTAATCTCTAGACTCTCCTGTATTTTTCTTTTACTTTTTGTTTTTGCTATTTAAGTCTATTTATAGGTTGGTTGCACCATGACTAAACAAAAGACCTATATCACAAACAATTTGTTTGAAACCTTTTTATACACAAGAGTCCGAAGTCCCCCAAACGCACATGCAAAATTTTACTCAAACGTTGAGGGGGGTTCATGGGATAAGACATCCTGTTTGGGAGGCCATGGCTCTTCAAGCCTTTCCCATGACTCTCTGGAGTGTAGCTTCGGAATGGTGATCAATTATTCCATCAGATGTTTGTTCCAGTTGGTGAGAGGTGCAGAGAGTCTTCCTCATGAACTTCTATAAGGGGTCCAACAAGCTAGAGCTACAAGATAACATTTGTAATTTTTAAAAGGTGCCAAGAGAATCTTCGGTGGCAGCTTGGGAAAGGTATAAGAAGTGTTTGGAAATAAATTGAAACCATTGTCTGACTGAAGATGAAATGACAGCTAGCTTCTACCAAGCACTACCCTCTGAACAACAAGCATATGTTGACGCTTTATTTAAAGGGGAGTGTTGGGCATTTTTTAGACAACCATTCAGTGAAATCGTTGAATACAAGGATAAGTTATCTGTTATCATGGAGGTTTATCAACCACTGCAAAAGCAGCTAGTTCCATCCACTGGTACATCCAAGGTAAACCCAAGCAATACCAAAAAGCAGAGTACACCTAATTGGCTTAGGTTACCTCACTAGCATTGCATCCCTGATAAGCTGACAAGGATTGAGCATATGCTTGTACAAGTCCTGACCAAGGTCAACGAGCAAGAGGATATTGTTTGATAGATAAAGTTTGATAATATTAAGGGTAACTGCAAAGTAGAACAACAAACAAAAAAATATAAAAGCTTGGTGACAGGATGCAGCAGCTTACTAAACAACTATAGTCGGTGTAAGACGAGCAAAGGAAGTGTCAAAGAAGCAACGATAAGACTCCTAAGAAATCAGAGTATTCAGTATGGAAAAGTCGAGCCACGACATTAAACAAGGCGCTTCTTAGGAGGCAACCCAAGCATCTTATGTGTTTTGGATTATTTTATGACGTTTTCATTTGTTTAACTTGTTGGATGGTAGTCTAATGTTTTGGTATGATTGTTAAGACTTAGAATCAGTTGCATTATTTTGCATTTTAGTGTATCTTGATTAATTGGTTGCAGGAATAAGTCAGAAAATAAGGAGTAGAGAGATTATTGCTTGGAATAGCCTCTACGAGCTGGCCTTCGAGTCATAGTCATCATTACGACTCGTTGTCATGCCTCGTAGAGAGAAACAATGACCATTGCAAGTTGACACACATGCTGTGAGCTAACCTTACAATTGTTAGAGTCCTCTATGAGTCGTAGGATGCCCTATGACTCATAGTCAGGGTATCATAGACCCAACTTATAGAATTTTAAAAGTGACCCGATTTGGAATATTAAAAGACTAAAGTCTTTTGGGTTCCTTATTTCCCTCATTGAAATGGTTTTTCTTCCTCTATAACCCCCTAAACATTATTCTGCACTATTTCATCTATCCCTAAACCACTCTTCTATTAGCATATCCTAGCAAACAAAATTCACCAGGGTTTCGACTTTGACTCTCCTTCTCATCACATCTTCATTTTTCATCTTGTAAGTTTTCGTGGTTAAGTTTTGCATACCCATAAGACATTCTTGCTTTGTTGGTATTTGAATGAATATTATGTGATCTGGGTTAGCAAAACCATTTGTAAGTGATTATGGTAGAATGAAGAGTATGATTGAGGATTGCCTACTCCACTGTAGTGATTAGGATCTTTGTTTCTACCTTTGCTTGATAAGTATGAAGTTTGATGTGGTGGTTGAGTGCGTTTATTTCATTATCTATGGGTAAATATCTTGTGAGACCATATTAGTCTTGAAATTTGTAGGTGTTGGGGTGTTATAATCTTGTTGCTTATGAACTTGAGTATTCTATTTTATGCATGTGCGTGCCATATTATTGTCGAAATTGGGTGATTTCCAAAAGTAGTTCACACTAGAAATATTTTGACCGGAAAGGAAGATTCATGTTTCATTTTGGGATATCTTGTAAAGTGGAGTGATGAGATTTATTATAGGGTTAACTATGTGTTTTTGATTTCTTGTGCTTCCTACTTACCTTTTGGTCATTGTGGAAAGGTTAGAGGCACTGAGGGTGTTCTCTGTTTTCTGCTACTGGGACCCACTACGAGTCGTAGGTCACCCTATGAGATGTAGTGGCCCTTTATAAGAGGCAACAATTATCGGTGCCATAACATTTTCCACATGACACTTACCTATAACTCGTAGCACTTTCTACAACTCGTAGTGGTCGTCTCATGGCCCATATATGAATTTTCAAAATGTTTCTGGTATGAGAAGTGAGCACAGGCTACGACTCGTAGGATAACCCTATGAGTCGTACCTACGTCTCGTAGCTGATTCCAAAATGCACTTCTCTCAGATACCTTGGTACTACAACACTATAGTATGGCTCGTAGGTTACCTTACGAGACATACCTTTACCTCATACTTGCAAACCTACACCTGGTTCAGTAATTTTTACTTGAGTAATTTTATTGTTTCTTGTTTGACTATTTCGTGTTGGAACAAAACATCATGGGATTCATGCTATGGTGTATGGTGGTTTTCAGAGATAATGCCTCCAAGAGGTCAAAGGGGTGTTGGCTCGACTTCAGGACATCGACTATAAGATGAAACATCGGATAAGGATCAATCCACTAAGGAGATGAATGTGCACCTTGACCCTATAGCTAACGTGCCCTTGACACGATCAAAGACAATAAGGGTTCTGATGGAAGTAGATAGCGGTTCCTAATCTGAAGAGGAGGGTGACGAAGAAGGGTCAGATGATGATGCTTCACTTTCTGAGTCCGGTTCTCTTGAGGTATCTCAAGCTCAACACAAGGTGGTGTGCCCTGGGATGAGAGAGATTTACGAAAAGGGACTAGAACCAAAAAGTTTTAGGAGGCCAATGCAGATGTCATGAGGAGGCAAGGTTAAAAGATTCTGAGCTTAGCAGTATACCGGGGCTAGAAGTTGAAATTTAGTGCCATAGGCTAGGATGGCTATCACAAGTGTTGGGAAAGTACGCCCCCTTCCTGGTCCGGGAATTCTATGCCTCCTACTATGTCACTGTACGCAGCAATCTTTCAAGGCACAAGAAGCACAATGATTAGCCACAATTAAGTGAAGTCTTGGTTAGATGTAAGGTTATTGATTTCTTAAAAGAAACCATTTGGAGAGTATAGTTTTGGCCAAATTACAAAGTGCCACATTCTACACTGGAGTATGATCGTATGATTGCATATATGAGAAACACAGTTAATCAGAAGGATGTCGGGCTGAGACTAGATCTCCTTAGGTTGATAGCTAGCCAAATTTACGAGGAAGGTGTTGAGCTAACGTGGGTTATAAACCATACAGAGTGTATTCTGAAGGCCCACCTCTCATTCTGGGAAAAGTTTTGGTGGTCCATTATCAGTTGGTGTATCAGACCCACGTTCATGAATAATGTGACCATATTGGAGAGAGCTATGTTGTTGGCTAGCATCTTGGCAGGGTACGAAATTAACTAGGCTCATATTATGGCAAAGCAAATTCACGAGTCGATAGTCCATACCCCAGCAATCATTGCCATTACCCATATTGATACATAGATTATGCAAGGAAGCTGGGGTGTGAGTCTCTCTCCACTTGGACCCTCATGTGTAGGTTGTGCATACGATGAACCCAATGTAATCAAGGCTGATGAAAACCCATTAGCCCTACAAAGAGATTTCAACCCCCTATCCCAGACCCACTCCAGTTGAGCCACAAACTCAAATTTCGACTCTAGTAACCACCGGTACTACTCCACCAGCTACAGAGCCTTCACCAGCCATTGAGATTGAGTCCACGCCATCCTTCAGTACTCCAACACCAGCAACATCTACATTACTAGTTGATTCTATTATCTCTGTTGTTGCTTTTTAGGCACTATTATGCAAGCTGGCTACAGTTGAGACCAGGCTACAGGCTTTAGAAGCACAGGTCAGACCTTGGGTAAGCCAGACCATAAGGGACTTGAAGGAGAGGATAAAGGCATTCACCCATGATTTGGTAGATGAGAGAGTTAGGGTGGCGGATACCAGAGTAGATGCATTTGAGGTGAGAGTCTAATGGACGCTGGAGGGTGCTTGACCAGTTGATAAGAGTGCAATGACATAGGATTTGGCCAAGTATAAGGCCTGTTTATTGCAGGTATTAGCAGCCCAGTTGCAGTCCCAAAGGTGGAATCGGCGGGTGACAAGGTGTTTGATTGGCTAGCTGACCACCCACATGCTCATAAGAAGAGGACCCTCGAGATAGTTGATCAAGAGTTGAGGCAGAAGAGGCCTAGACCTGATCACCTAGCAACCCCTGTGGAGGAGCCGATAGTAGAGGAGGGGTGCAGGAGTCAATCTTGTTGGCGACCATACAGAGAGATAGGGAGCAGCAGCCTTCAAATGGAGAGGGTAGCTCACGTATAGCTACGACCTAAATTGCTGAGAAGGAGGTCATAACCCAAGACCCTGTGGACAGACTTGTACCGGTGGTTGAACACCATGATGTTTGACCCTTTTGATTCAGTTCTTATCATTTCCTTATGGATACTTTGTTCTTTTGTAAGACAATCTTTTTATTATGTTGGTGTTTGGAGTTGTTTAAGTATTTTTATGTTAGATGTTATTTTAACTTATATTTTAGATGTTAGTTTTCAGTTTTTAATATGTGTGTATGTGTATACACACACACACACACACACACATATTATCATGTTTGGTTTTTCATTCTTGTCTTTACTTTAAGGACAAGGTATTCTATTTTGGTGGGGTATGGGAAGTTATGGATTAAGGTGAAGTCTTAGTAACCTCGAGTCCATAACTTCTCCTATTTTTGATCCTAAGGTTTTCTTGCCATGTGTCTTTTTCCTTGTGGATGTTTAATTTTCTGTTTAACCGACATGTTGTAGGTAGTATAGATAGTTTGTAGATACATAGTAGTGTTATCTGTTGGCACATAGTCTTTAAATGCTTTTTAAATTTTGATGAAAAATTGAGTACCCTCGAAATTTTTGAGATTGTGGTTGTTGATGCATACATGTTTTTTGAGTATCTGTCAATGTTTGTTCTTATAATGTTGAGGTAACTTGAGGCTTGAAGCATGACCTGTGAATCTATACTTGCTTGTGGGTGCAATTCCATGTGTGTTGTGAGCTTATTTTTCTACATTCTTGCATCATGTATGGACTCAGAACTTGCCTTGTTACTCTAAAGTTGGTTTGGTGATGTGGTTGATTTGGAAAGGATCTTAGGACTTTTTTCTTTTAGTGAACGCACTTTAAGCTTAAATGACCTACCAAATAAGTGAGTGAATCCCTTTGTCAAAATTTTTGAGCTTCTCATGTACTCATTCTTTCTTGACACCTTACTAGCTTACCCTTGTTTTTTGAAATACCTTGATATTGGCCCTGGTCTATCCTTGAGCATGTGAACCTTAATTGAGGCTAAAAGCCTAAGTTGAGGGTGACTACAAAATTATGGCCCTGGTATGGGGAATAGATATTATATACTTTACCTCTGGCTAAAAGCCTAAGTTGAGGGTTGCCCTTATTGTGGTAAGTAATAACAATGAGGTGGTTAGTTGGGAATAAGAATGAAATGAAAAATCATGAGCCCGGGGAAGAAAAGAAGATTAAAAGTCCCTTGAATTGAGAAAAATTAGCAAAAGTGAGTTTAGAAATAAGGCGCAATTGAAAAGAGAAAGAAAGCACTCCGGAAAAGCTTGAAACAGAAGAATAAGGATGGATTTAGTGGAAATGGTTGGCTTATAAAGAAAAAAGTGTTGGTAAACATGGTTCAAGGATAGCTTTTAGTCGCGACTTGCCTAAAATGCCATAGCAAAGCCCCCTGAACCTATGTTACAAGCCCTTAAGTCCTAAAGTGATCCAAATCAACTTCGTCACCAAGATGGAAGATGAGTATAGAGGCAAGTGTATGATGTTAGTCATTTTGAATGAATTTCATTTGTGAAAATAAGAATGCTTACTCATCCTTGAAGTCTAAATGCTTTTTGAGTGAGTAAGAGGGACTTCTTTTCTGTGAGGGAATTTGCACTACTTGATTAGCATACGGCTATACCAGTGATTCTGGATGGTTGATGCCCCTTATCTTATCATAGTTGGGTTGCCAAATTCATCATCATGTTTTAGTTGTGCTTAGTAGCTTTGCAATCTAGTTTTGAAATAATAGTTGGGTACCTGGATTAGAGTAAATGATGTATATGCCATTGGTATAGCTGCTATGTATTTTTGCGTAGATTGAGTCATTGCTTGAGGACAAGCAATAATTATAAGTTGAGGATGTTGATATGCTGCCAAAATATAACACATTTGATGCCTAAAACAAGGGATTTTGTGAGTTCTTAATGCGAGTTTTATGGGTTTTATGTGTTTTTGTGTTGTTCTTGCAGAAAAGTTAGTTTGGCATTGTTTTGGAGGAAAATTTTAGATTTTGCTGAAGCATAGGACATATGACTTCACCTACGAGTCGTAGCCCAAGCAATGAGCAGTAGGGCGTTATTGTCACAAGGAAAAGAGACCAAAAATAAGAAATCTGCTAAGTAGAGGTCAACACTATGGGGCTATCCGACAAGTCGTAGGTCTTACTGTTACTCGTACAGGTGTACTCGTAGCAGGAAATAGAGAGCCCTAAATTTGGATTAATAACTGAAGGCCTAGAATATGAGAGGAGCATACGAGTCATAGCCTAAGCTACAACTCATACTAGTGGGTCATACTAGTTGAGTTTAAGATGCCAAGAACCTAATACAAGACCCTATTTATGACTCGTAGGTCACCTTACGAGTCATACCTGTGAGGCATACCAGTTGTAAACTATCTTTTCTATGTAATTTTTAGGGTTAAACTTGTAACTACTATAAATACTTTAAGTTAGGTTTTATTTTAGGTAACAAAAAAAAAGGAACAAGATTCCAGATTTAGAGACATTGAATGTGACTTTGAATGTTCTCTCAAGAATATTTTAGGGATTTAGCAAAATTCTTCATATTTCTCTTGGAAAACCCAATTTTTGGGATTTCTAATCTTGCTTTGAACTTATTGTCAATCTATAAAGCTTGTGGTTTGCAACTTATGGTGTCTTCAATCTTCATTGATTTGGGTAAAACTCTTAATCATGTCTTATATTTGCATTTACGTTGGCTTTTCCTTAGGCATGAGTAACTAAGCATCCACAACTTGTGGTTTTGGGAACCATGGGTAGTTGACTTGAGATGATCTAGGTTTGTGTATTTCTATGGTTGGGGTTTTATATGTATTATCTATTTCTCTTTATTATGATTGTTGTTTGGTGGTGACCAACACCAAACCCCGCGTAGGATCACGATCCCGATGAAGGTAGTAACAAATAGGAAAAGGAAAATAGATGACATAATTCAATTGATGTGTTCTAATCTAATAAACCAATTCTGACCAAGGGGAGGTCGACTAGGATAATAGATAATAGTTAGTTGGCACGCCATGACTACCAACCAAGCATCATTATGAAATTCAACCTTCACCTTCACAAGAGGGTTAGAGTAACCTAACTTATAGTCCTTCATTCAAACCTTTAATCATAGTTATGTTTTCTAGGTTAATCGAGTTGGGGAACATGATTCCCAAGTTATCCCTAAAATGAGTGTTTTCTCACATCATAGTATAGTGTTTATCTTTTTTTTTTTATTCTTGAATCACAGAAAAACCCCACTTTAGAGATTTTACTTATAGATACTTGAAATGATTTGTAGTGAAGTCTTGTAGTCAAACCTTGTATTCCCTGCAGATTTGACCCTAACCTTCGATTAGGTTAATTACTGACAATAATCGCTTTTTTATTGAAGTGTGAATGACAGATCAGGGACGAATGTTCCCAAGGGGGAGATATTGTAAGGACCCTAAAAAGTGCCTGAAAATGTGCCTCGGAAGTAGCCGGAATTGTAATTTCCATATATCTCCAAATTTGTGTGTTATTTTGGAAATCTGACTTCATTTTCTTGTTTGGCGATCAAATTTAAGGGGAAAAGGGTGTAGCCCTGATTTTAGATCGAATGATTCACAATTTCAAATTTTAAAGTGCCAAATTCTAGTGAGGTTAGTGCGTTTAGGGCGCGACGTGCCCTAATATATATTTGGTGCCAATTTTTAATTTCGGTTCAAGACTTTTAAGTCTTGGGCCTAAGTGTACCCACATGAGAAAATACATATACTTAGCCTTTATATCATACAAGACATCCCCCAATACTCACTAAAACACTTAGTCTTATATGTCTCTCAAAATTCAAGTGCCATACCCTCACCCGGATCTTAAGGTCCTCCTTCAAGCATCAAGCCTCCATCTCCAATCTTATTCAAGGACTCTTCAAAGGCTAAGATATGTGGGCATGATGCATAAGCTTCCTTTTCTTGAAAATTGCATGATTTAAGGTTGATTTACTCATAGGTCTTATTTATTATGAAAATCACTGCAAGTATGTTGGGGATTATGAAATTGTGACTATTTTAGCATATTTTGACCTGTGAATCCAAGATCTATTGTAAGATTTGATGAAGGTTCTTGATGTACATTGCTTGAGGGTGTTACCAAGTATCTATTAAAGGTTTTCCATTGAATTTTCTAGCATGATTTCACACTTGAATTGCATGGTTTTACACTAGCATTCAACACCCCGTAAGTGTTTGATAAAATGTTTGGTTATGGGTTCTTGAGGAATTGATGATCCAATGCATGTCTTAAGAGTTGAATGACTATATGATGATGACAGGATTATGAAAGGAATGTATATATGCGTGTTTAAGTTATGTAAAGCTCCTATGGTATTGAAAGTGAATTGTTGGGCTCTCATGTTGGTATGTTCTTGGGAATTGTTAAAGAGATATTGGGTTCTTATGCTATGGTTTATGCTCTTGTCAATGGTGAAGCCTGCGAAAGGGTTATGAATTATGTTATATGCTTTACGCTCTAGTGCAAGGCCAATTCCTACATCTAAGGTTATGGACTATGTTGAACAATTTACCCTCATGTATGAATCAATGCTTCTCATTTACTCATATCCACACATACGGGTTATGAACTATGCTGTACTCTTTACCCTCGTGTATGGTTAAGGTTATGTAATATATACACATGTATGGGTTATGACTTATAATATCTTTGCCCTCATGTGCTATTCACTTACTCATTTCCACATGTAAGGGGTTATGAACTATGATTTACTCCTTACCCTCGAGTATGATTTGGGGTTATGCAATATACTCATATGAAGGGGTTATGAACTATGTGGTATGCCTTACCCTCACATGCACACATGTAAGGGTTATGACCTATGCTAATCTCTACCCTCATATGCCATTCATTAGCTCTTTTTTACATGTAGGGGTTATGAACTATGTTATCTCTTTACCCTCATGAATTACCCATTACCTACTAGAAGGGTTTATGACTCGTGTTATACCCCTCACCCTCTAGTAAAAGTTATTTGGAAGATCTAATCATATTGTGTTATTATGTTAGCAAGTTATGCAAGTATTATTATTTTCAAGGACGTTTTATACAAGCATTGTTCATGCATGTCATGTTGCTAATATACTATCTCTTGCTATGATTATGCATTTTGATTATGTTGCCTATCTCTCATTACATTGCATTCCACATTCTTATTACATTCGAACATACTAACGCATACTCTATCCCTATATAATATCACCATATAGGAACTAGAGCCTCGCTTGAGCATCTCCACCCACGTGGCTAGTACCGTTTCACTCAAACTTTTTGGTGAGTCCTCCATTCCGGGGACGTTGCTTATGATCTCATGCTATGTTCTAAACTATCTTTCTTTATGTATACAATAACTATGAGGGTAAGCCTAGTTACTTATCTTGGCCATGCTCTTATCCATGTATTAGAGGTGTTGTTAGACATGTTATATATCTACGCTATGCTTCTTGACTCTCTGTTTCTTCATGTTTATTATATGGAACTTTACCCTTAGTCCTAATTCCTCTTGATTATGCTTATCTCTTATTGTCATTTTTCTTGCTTCCGTGACCAAGGATGTGTAATGACATGCTATGAGGCTTGTTTGGGGTTCCTTCGAGTTCCCCATTAGCCGGTCACGTCTAGGCCCTAGGCTTGGTCATGACACTAACCACATTCTTTGCCTCAAGTTGAGATCTTTTTGAGTGAACATATATTGGAGACTCTTATGATCGGCAAACATATCAACATGCACTCCATACAAATAATGACGCCACATATTTAATGTAAATACCATTGCGGCTAGCTCATGATCATGGGTAGGATAGTTCTTTTCATCCACTTTGAGTTGCCTAGAAGTATAGGCTATCACCTTCCCATTTTGCATCAACACAAAACCCAAACAACCTCTAGAAAAATCACAATACACAACAAATCCTTCTAGCCCTTAAGGTCCTATGGATAAATCATCAAGTCGAAAGTACTACATGGGAGGCCGAAGCGGACATGCAAAAATGATTTCCTTATCTTTTCTATACTACTCAAGCCTAAGGTACTAATTCTAAGTCATCTATGTGATTTCATGTCTCATGTTCCAGCCCCTAAGTCATTTGCATGCATTCATGTTTATATTGACAAAGTTCATGGTGATTTTACACTTATGTGGAGATTTTGAAAAATAGTGTTTTAAGTGCATTATTGCATTCACGTTGGGATAGACCCCTTCATGATTAGTCTTCTGAAACGACCCCAAAAAGTACCCAAAAATATGCCTCGGAAGTGCCTGGAATTGTAATTTCTATATATATATATATCAAAATCCTTGTGTGATATCAAAAATTCGACTTCATATTCTTATTCAGGGGTCAAGTTCAGTGGGAGATGGGTCGAACACCGATTTAAGAGCAACCGTACAAAAATATGAAAATCATAAAAATGCGATTTCTAGTGTGTATCCGCACCCGTGGTGAGATACGCCAAGGGCGCACTACTGTGTATTTTGTGAACTATTTTTCTATATCGGTCTAAGACTTTTGGGTCTTGGGACAGAGTGTTTCCATGCATGAAAATACCTATACTTATCCTTATTTCACCCTCATATCATGCAAGACATTCCCAAATACTCTCTCAAACACTTATACAAATATTTCACTCCAAATTTCAAGTCTCAAAACTCATCCAAATCTTAAGGTTCTCATCCAAGCTTTAAATCTCCATTTCCAATCTTCTTTAAGGATTATATAAGGTCAAGGTAAATGGGTTTCTTTCATTGGTTCCTTTCACCCATGATGCCCAAGCTTCTTTTAACTAAAATTGCATGATTCAAACTTAATTTACTCATGGGTCTTACTTTTTATAAATTTCACTTCACACTATGTTGGGGCTTCATGAAATCATGATTGCTTCAGCATGTTTTGAGCTATGAATCGATGATATATTATGAGATTTGATGAAGGGTTTTGATGTATATTGCTTGAGGATGTTACCAAGTACTATTGATTGCTTTACTTTGAATTTTCTAGTATGATTCCACTCTTGAATTGCATGATTTTACACTAGCACCACACACCCGCCAAGTGTTTGATAAAATATTCGGTTAATGTATTTTGAGGAATTGAAGGTCCAATGCATGTCTTATGAATTGAATGACTTTATGATGATGAAAGTAACGTATGTATATGATATTATCCTATATAGTGTCGGAAAGTGACCATACCTTCGGGGGGTTAAGAGCCTGGTTAACTATGTCGAGGGGCTTGTACCTTGATACTAATCAAGGGGTTGTGCCTTGATAACTGGGTTGAGGGGTTAGTACCTCAATCACCAGGCATTGTAGGGTGCAACTATCTACCAACCAATCAAAGGGTTTATACCTTGGTAATCGGGTTGAGGGATTAGTTCCTCAATCACCATGGGTAGTACGGTATTGCAATCCCCCAACCAACCAAAGGGGTTTGTCCCTTGGTAACCTATAGGTTCTATGATGATGGTTCCTTCCTATATAGGTATTATACTCCATGTAATCATGTTTTACTTAAGCATTGATCATACATGTCATATTGTTATTATGCTATCTATTGCTTACTATTATGCATTTTGATTTTGATGCCTATCTCTTATTGCATTGCATCCTACATACTTAGTAAATTTAAACATACTAACACATACTCTATGCCTACATGATGTTACCATGTAAGAACCGGAGCCCTACTTAATCATCCTCCTCCATGTGGCTAGTACGATTATCTCTCAAGCTAGTTTGTGAGTCCTCCATTTCGGGGAAAATTTTAATGATCTCATGCTATGTATTAGAGCTATCTTCTCTTATATATGTATTGACCATGAGGGTGAGCCAGGTTACTTGTTTTGGCCCCCGCTAAGTATCTAACTTTTAGAGGTGTTGTTGGACATGTTATATATTATGTTATGAGCTTGGACTCTCTCTCTTGACTCTTGATGTTTGATGATTTTCACGCTCCAATAAGAAAGTGGTCGCTATCAACAATTAACCTAATCGAATGTCAGGGTCGAATCTATAGGAAATACAAAGTTTCACTACAAGAATTCACTATAAATCATTTCGAGTATATAAAACTAAAATCTCTAAATGGGGGGAGGGGGGTTTGTGATTCAAGAACAAAAAAAAATAAACACTATACTACGATGTGAGAAAGCACTCAATTTTAGGGACAACTTAAGAATTGTGTTCCTTATGGTTGTTGACTCGATTACCCTAGACAACATAACATCAATTGGAAATTCGCATGCAGGATGGTACATTTGGTTCTTCTAGCCCTCTTTGGAAGGTAAAGGTCGAATTTCACCATGGTGTTTGGTTTGCAACCATGGTATGCCAACTAATTGTTACTTATTGTCCCAGTCAACCTCCCCTTTGTCAGGTTTGGTTGAGTAGACGAGAACACATCAAATCGAATCCTGTCATCTGCTTCTATTTTCCTATTCATCACTACCTTGGTTGGAACCATGATAGTAGGCGGGGTTTATTGTTAGCCACTACCAAACAACAATCACAATGAAGGGAAATAGACAATACATACAAAACTCCAATCATAGAAATGCAATAATCCTAGGTCATCTCAGGTCAACTATCCATGGTTCCCATAACCCCAAGTTGTGGGTGCTTAGTTGCTAATGGCTAAGGCAAAACAAACAAAAATACAAATACAAGGCATAGTTGAGAATTTTACCTAAAACAATGAAGAGTGATATAATACAAGTTCCAAACCACAAGTTTGATAGATTGAGAATGAATACGAAGTAGGATTTCACTCCCCAAAAATGGGTTTTCCAAGAGAAAATAAAAATTTATACTAAAGCCCTAAACTATTCTAAAGAGAATATTCAAAGGAACATTCAATGTTCAAAATCTGGGATCTCTGATATGGCCCCAAATAATGTCCTAACTTAAAGTATTTATAGTAGTTACACATTTAGCCCTAAATATTTGATAGAAAAGACAGCTGGCAGCTGGTATGTCTGGCTGGTACAACTCGTAGGGTGACCAACGAGTCATAATGAAGGTCTCATATCAGGTGTTTGGCATTTTGGACTCAACTGGTATTACCCACTGGTACGAGTCATTACTTTGCTATGACTCGTATGCCCATCTCGTAGTCTAGGCCTTCAGTGTTAGGTCCAAAGTTATGGCTCTTAGTTTCCTTCTACGATTCCACCTATATGAGTCGTATTGAGACCTACGACTCATAGAGTGGCCTCGTTAGGATGACCTCCACTTAGCAGATTTTAGATTTTCTCTCTCTGTTTCTGGCTATGAGATCACCTAGGACTCGTTGCTTGGACTACGACTTGTAGATGAACTCGTATGTTCTGCACTTCATCAAAATCTATAAGGTTTCTCCAAAAATCATGCCAACCTACCTTTTCTGCAATAACAACACAAAAACACATAAAAACTACAAAAAGTCACATTAATAACTTATAAAATTTCTTATTTTAGGCATCAAATGTGTTGTATTTTGCCAGCACATCAAAACCCCTCAACTTAGAAATATTACTTGTCCTCGAGCGATGACTCAATCTAAGCAGGCAATAAGAAATACCTAGCAGTTATACTAATGGCATATACATTATTTACTCTAATTCAAGTATCCAACTTTCATTTTCAAAACAAGATTGCAAAGCTACTCAGCAAAATAAAAACATAAAGATGTATTTGGCAACCCAATTATGATATGCTAAGGAGCACCAACCATCCATAATAACTGGTATAGTCATATGCTAATCAAGTAGTGCAAACACCCTCACAGAAAAGAAGTCCCTTTTACTCATTAAAAAAGCATTTAGAATTCATGGACCGTGGAAGCATTCTCACTCTCACAAATGAAATTCATTCAAAATGACTAACACCAAAGGCTTGCCCCTATGCTCAATTTCCAGATTGGTGATGAAGTGGATTTGGATCACTTTAGGATTTAACAGCTTATAATATAGGCTCATGGGGCTTTATTCTGGAACTTTAGGGAAGTAATGGCTAAAAACTATCGTTGAACCATGTTTACCAACACTTTTACCTTCATAGCCCAAATATTTTCACTAAATCCATGCCTATTCGCCAATTTCAAGCTTTCCCCGGGTGCTTTTTTTTTTTCAGCTGTGCCTTATTTCTAAACTCATTATTGCTAATTTTTCTCAATTTAAGGCACTTTTCATTTCTTTTTCCTCACCCAACTCATGATTCTTTAAATTTCTTTCTCTCTTTCATAACTAACCACATTATTTTCATTACTTTATCAAAATAAGGGCCACCCTCAACTTAGGCTTTTAGCCTGAGGTGAAGTACACAATATCTAATCCCTAAACCAAGGCCACTGTTTGTAGCCGTCCTCAACTTAGGATTTTAGCCTCAATCAAGGTTCACATGTTCAATAATAGACCAGGGCTAACATCAAGGTATTTTATCAAACAAGGTTAAGCTAGTAAAATGTCAAGAAAAAGGAGTAGATGAGAAGCTCAAACATTTAGAACAAAGGGTTCCAAACACATTTGCTAGGTCATTTAGGCAAAAGTGGGGCTCACTAGAAGAACAAAGGCCTAAGATCTCTTCCAAATCAAGCACATCACAAAACCAATCTTAGAGTAACAAGGCAAGTTCTGAGTCCACATGATATATGAATGTAGCAAAATAAGCTCACAACACACGTGACATTACACACACAATCAAGTATAGACTCATAGGTCATGCTTCAAGCCTCAACTTACCTTCATATTATTTGAACAAACATCACCAGATAATCAAAATGCATGATTACATCAATAACCAACAATCTCAAAAAATTTGGGGGTACCTAAATTTTCCAAACCATTCAAAAAGCATTTAAAGACTATGTATATGACAAAAGACCACACTAATATGTATTTACACATTATATATTCTACCTAAACATGCCGGTTCAGCAGAAAATTAAAACATTCACAAGGAAAAACAAACATGGCAAGAAAACCTTGGGATCAAAAATAAGGGAAGGTATGGACTCGAGGCTACTCAAACTTCACCATAATCTATAACTTCCCCCACACCACCAAAATAGAATATTTTGTCCTCAAAGTAAAAACATGAACAAAAACCAAATAATGGACACACACACACACACACACATACACACACACATACAAACACACACACCTATTGAAAACAAACATTTTAAAAGTAAATATCCAAAACAAGAGTAATCAAACACTTGGTGCTCAAGCACTGGCATCTGTCTAATCAGCAGGGTCCTGGGTCACAATTTCCTCCTTAACTATCAGGGTTGCAGTTATACGTGAGCAATCCTCTCCATATGAAGTATGTTGCTCCCTATCTCTCTGTATACCCTCCATCAGTATCAACTTCTGCACCAATGCCTCTGGTATACTTTCCCCCCTATACTGATAAGGAGAGCAGATTCTCCCCTCTCACTTTGTTCGAGTCTCTTTATCAGTCTTACTCTACCGCTTGTAGTCGTTCCATTTCATTACACTCCATTGATCTCACAACTGAATACCCCTCCTTTCAGTCCCCTCTTAAGCGAGTAGTCGTTCCATTTCATTAGACTGCTTTTGGCTTCTCCTCTTGTGCTACTGGATCATCAGGTCTAGGCCTCTTTTGACTCATCTCCAACTCATTCGTTTCAAGGGGCCTCTTCCCGTAGGCATGTGGGCGTTCAGCTAACCAGTCAAAAACCTCATCAGTCGTCGGTACCACCTCTAAGACTGCAACAGGGGCTACTAACATTTACAATAAGTAGCCTTAAACTTGGCCAACTCCTCTATAACTGCTATCATGTCAGTAGGCCGAGCACCTTCAAGCCTCCTCTGGACTCTCGCGTTGAATGCATCTACATGGACATCCACCGTTCTAACTCTATCATCTAACAAATCGTGGGAGAATGCCTTTACCCTCTCCTATGAGTCCCATCATTCTGGCAGACCCTTGTCTAACCCGAGATGCTAAAGCCTGTAGCCTAGACTTTGTTATAGCCACCCTGCACATCAATGCCTGAAAAGCAATAGCAGAGATAAGATAATAAACCTGAATAGTAAATGATGCTGGTGCTGGAGCACTGAGGATGGCATAGACTTAATCTCAATAGTTGGTGAAGGATTTTTAGTGGCTGGAGTAGTTCCAGTGGTAGTAGGAGTCAGACCCTAAGTTGAGATCTCAAATAGGAATGGATCTGGGATGGCTGGTGGAGTTGTATGTGGTAGGGTCACCAGGTTCTCATCAGCCTTGATTAGGCTGGGATCCATAGTGCATGTGGCCTCTATATGCTTGTGCTGATAGGGGTCGATAGGAACAACTAATATACTACACAAACGATGGATCAAAACAGGAAATGGCAGTGAGGTGTTTGTCCGGACAGCTAACTCATGAATCAGCTCAGAGATGATCTAGGCCTAATCTATCTCTTAACCAACTAGAATGTTGGCTAATAACATAACTCACTCTAGGGTAATCACATTATCGGTGAATGTAGGCCTCAGATGCCAATGGGTAATCGACTACAAAAACATGTCCAAGAAAGAAAGGCGGGCTTTCACTGTCGAATCTATGTAGTTTGTGACCCACATTGGCTCGTAACACTTCTCACATATCTAGATGGAAATGCACTGCAGTAGCTCAGTTCTGGCCCTGATGTTCTTCCCAGTCACTGCTCTCCTCATCTTGTTAATGTGACCATCATACTCGGCACTCTTTAGGTGGGCCCAAATTGAACCTATGAGATCGTCTCCTCCGAGATGTCAATTCTCTGACCCCAGACTGATGCCACTCGTAATCTAGATTGCTCAATCGGCTTCTTCTTCTTCGATAATCCTCGATGGATTGAAGCAAGGTAGGTCACATAAAACTCATGGACTATGTAAGGTGGCATACTTCTCCAGCTGCTGTGTAGTCTATCGTATTCCTTGCTCATCTATCTCTTCATATAACCCTGGCACCCTATCCAATCTCGAGTTGTTCAACCTAGACTCCTCATGGTATTGTCAAACTAATTTACATTGTCCCTTAGGCTCTAACCTCTGGTCATATATCTCCTTTATCCCTACAGCACACCATCTAGGGTCGATTTGTGGCTGCGATTGTACCTCCTCATATGGAGCTTGTGACCCCTCCTCTGAATCTATCTCAATATGTGTGGGGGTCATCTTTGGTGAGCTACTCTCGGACCCATCTCCATCACCCTCTTGTTCCTCTTCTTCAGACTAGGAGAACTAGTGACTTCCATTGGTACTAGAGCAACACGTGCTCGAGCTTGAGGCACATTTGCCTCGGGGTCTATCCGGACTTTGTGAACTTCCACAGAGGCCTCAGATTTTTCATCATTAGATGGGTTGTCCATCAACCGTCTTCCCAAAGCTTTAGTAGCTTTGTTTCTAGCCTTTAGAGCCATATAACCTGAAAATTCAACCCCAAAAATATAAAGTGAGCACTATAGTGTTTGAAATAGATTGAAACTACAAAGACAAGTCAACAATAGTAACCTAAAACTAAAAGAAAACTCAAATATAGTGCATTGATTCAGCTATAGATTTGTATGTACAAGGCACGAGTATGATTTGTAGAAAGACCTACGAGTCTTACAATACCCTCGTAGTGCTTAGGTACTTGGAAGATGACATTCTGGTCACAGAAATCCTTAAGTACGACTTATAGGATGACCTATGAGTCATAGTCTGTGCTCGTAGATAGGAACATAATACTATTTAAAATAGGGCAGATCCTACGAGTCCCTTAATACGATTCATAGTGGGCACTATGAGTCGTAGGTGGGTCTCGTATGGTAAGTGTTAAGGAACCTCAGGTGACTGGTGCCTTCTATGAGGGGCCACTACAACCCGTAGGCTAACGTATGACTCATAGTGGGTCCTTATAGCAAAAACAAAACCCATTTGTAGTGCCTACAACCTTCCTACAAGAACCAAGGATCATGCAAAACAAAAGTTAAACAACATCGAAGCAGTATGCTGTCACAGATGCACAATTAAACCCACTATAAATTATGTCAATACAACCAACTAACACCTCTTAATTAAACCACAACCCCCAATTACTTTCATGAAATGACTAAGATTAACTAGTCTCCAAGGAAAAATCATCAACAACCATATGCAGAAATGGAGATTCTAAAAGAGTTCACACTAATTCCTGACTAGGGTATCATGAAACAATATATTTGCACACACCAATATCCCCATATCTCAACTCTGACATGATTTTGAAAAATGATTAGTCCAACATTCATGCATTAAACTCAAATGATCAGCATGTCAACATTACATCCACCGAACAAGAGCAATCATACCATTTAAAATCATGCTAGGGAGTCTAACAGGCCCAAACCACAATTTTCATGCTCATATAATCATTTTCTCATGTGTGTACTCACTATGACCGAAACATTAACATTCATTCAACAATATTCTAGGATCACAACCTAAGTGTGCAAAATTTAACCACGAAAACTTACCAAATGAGCAAATGAAGATCAACTAGATACACTAAGAGAACAGAGAGAGGGTCAAAACCCTAGTGATGCTTTGTCAGGAAACTCCCTGAGTTCCATAGGGGGTTGATGGAAAATTTAGTTGGGGATGATGAAAGGAGTTATGGGGAAGCTTTGGGGGGAAGTAACCAGTCAAAAATTTGGGAAAGTAGGGGTCAAATGAATCATGACCCCTTTTTGTATCAAACCGGGTAAACTTTTAAAATTCTATAGATCGGGTCTATAAAACACCAACTACGAGTTGTAGGATGTCCTACAACTCGTAGGTCCTGGTCTCTTAGCAGACCCAATACTTAGAAAAATTTCAGGATCCATACCTGGGCATTATGAATCCAACTTATGACTCATAGGTGACCCTACGAATCCTAAGGTTAACTCGTAGTGTGTGTGCCAAATTTAGTCGAATACTATTTCTATCTACGAGGCATGACTACGAGTTGTAGAGTTACTACGACTTGTAGACCTGCTCGTAGAGGCTAATCCTCTTACTATTTTTTCTAACTCTTTAGCTTTTGATTAGTTCCTGCAAATCACACTTAAAGATATACCAATGTCTAGAATAATACAACTGATCCAATGTCTCATTACATCAACACAAACATCAAACTACTACCCAACAACTCAAACAAATGAAATAAATTTAAGTAGTCCAAAAATATAAGAGATACTTGGGTTCCCTCCCAAGAAGTGCCTTGATTAACGTTGTGGCTCAACTTTGTCATCATGAGTACTCAGACTTTCTCATGATTTGGTGAGCTCTTATCACCACTTCTATGATCTCTCCTCCTATCCTTCTGGATATTCTCCAACTATTTAGAGATTTGTTCGACTCGGCCCTCAATTTTTTTTTATTGCTATCGCTTGTTGATACACTTTGTAATTCTCCTTGATGACATCAAACTTAATTTCTTGAAGTGTTTCCTCTTGCTCATTCACTTTCTTCATTATTTGTTCAAGCATATTCTCAACTTTTGAAGGTTTTTCTATAACCAATTGTAGATGTTATAGCTTGTTTTAACTGACTACCCCATACCTTCTTGCACTACTAGAGCCTTCTCTCGATGCACTAGCAGGAGCAAACAGTTGATCTTGATATAGTAACTACACATGGCTAACAATAGGCAATTTTTCCATGTATTCCTTGACTTTGTCAAATGACTGCCTTAATAATGCCCAATAGTAACATCTAAATAAGGCATCAGAATGGACTTGGTGCATGGGACTGAGTGCTCGGTAGAAACTTGCCACTAGTTCCTTATTTGGCAAACCATGATTTAGCTTCTTCCCCAAACACTTTTTATATCTGTCCCATGTTGCGATTAATGATTCTTTTGGAATTTGTTGGAAGTTAGCAATTATATCCTGTAGTGGCTTGTTGGGCTCTCGATAAAAGTTCACGAGGAAAATCCTTTTCACTGCTCCCCAATTAGAACAAACATCTAGTGGAAGGATAGACCACCACTCTGCAACTTTGGACTTAAGAGTCATGGGAAAAATCAGAAAAGTCATGGTTTCCCTTGATGTTTGTTGCATTCCAAGAGCCCCCCTCAATGTTTTTGTAAACTTCTACAAGTGAACTTGAGGGTCTTCGGACTCCTGCCCATAGAAAAGGACATGTCGTCACAGTGATTCAAATTAATCACCTGTGATGATGAGCTTTTGTTCAGTCATTATAATTCGAAGCCTACAATTTCTTGTTTGAGTTGTTTCTTCACATCCTTTCCCTTTGAAAACGTGTAACCATACTAAACAACAATATAAAACTAAAAATAAAATACAAGAGAGTCTAGAAATTAATGCTTGAACTAACTGATAGTGAAATCAAATTAAGTCCTAGCTGTATTCCCCGGCAATGGCACCATAATTTTTGATGATGCTCACACTCCAATAATAAAGTGATCGCTGTCAGTAATTAACCTAACCAAAGGTTAGGGTCGAATCCATAGGGGATACAGGGTTTGACTACTAGAATTCAGTATCAATCATTTCATGTATCTATAACTAAAATCTATAAATTGGGGGGTGGGGGTTTGTGATTCAAGAACAAAAACAAAAATAAACACTACACTACTATGCGAGAAAGAACTCAATTTTAGGGACAATTTGGGAATTGTTTTCCCAATGGTTTGTTGACTCTATTAACCTAGACAACAAAACGATAATGAGAAATATGCATGCAGGACAATAACTTAGGTTCTTCCTCTCTTGTGAAGGTGAAGGTCAAATTTCACCATGGCACTTGGTTGGCAACCATGGTGTGCCAACTAAGCATTACCTATTGTCCTAGTCAACCTCCCCTTGGTCAGGTTTTGTTGATTAGACTAGAACACATCAGTTGAATCCTGTCATCTACTTCCCTTTTTCTATTTTTCACTACCTTGGTCAGGATCATGATAGTAGGAAGGGTTAGCGTTGGCCACCACCAAACAACAATCATAATGAAGAGAAATAGAAAATGCATATAAAACTCTAATCGTAGAAATGCAATAAACATAGATCATCTCAAGTCAACTACCTATGGTTCACCACAACCCCAAGTTATGGGTGCTTAGCTACTCATGGCTAAGGTGAAACCAACAAAAATGCGGCATAGTTGAGAATTTTACCTAATGTAATGAACAATGATACACCACAAGTTGCAAAACCACAAGCTTGATATATTGATACTGAATAAAAAGTAGGATTTGCACTCCCAAAAAATGGGTTTTCCAAGAGAAAATGAAAATCTATACTAAAACTCTAAGTTATTCTAGATAGAATATTCAAAGGCACATTCAATATTCACAATCTAAGATCTCGGATATCTCCCTAAATAAAACCCTAACTTAAAGTATTTATAGTAGTTACACATTTAGCCCTCAAAATTGCATAGAAAAGACAGTTGGTAGCTGGTAAATCTCGTAGGTATGACTCGTAGGGTGACCTATGAGTCATAATCGAGGTCTTATATCAGGTGTTTGGTATTTTAGAGTCAACTAGTATGACCCACTAGTACGAGTCGTTGCTTTAGCCACAAGTCGTATACTCCTCTCGTATTCTACGCCTTCAATTTTTGGTCCAAAGTTTTGGCTCTCTGTTTCCTGCTATGATTCCACCAATATAAGTCATATTGAGACCTACGAATAGTAGTGTGGCCTCGTAAGATAACCTCCACTTAGCAGATTTCTGATATTTGCTCTCTGTTTCTATCTACGAGATCACCCTATGACTCATTGTTTAGGCTACGACTCGTAGGAGAACTCGTACATTTTGCACATCAGCAAAATCTGTAATTTTTCTCCAAAATCATGCCAAACTATCTTTTCTACAATAACAAGACAAAAACAAATCAAAACCATAAAAAGCAGCATTAAGAACTCACAAAATTCCTTGTTTTAGGCATCAAATGTGTCGCATTTTGATAGCACATCAAAGTTTATGTTATGAAAGTTGTCCCATAGCCCCGGTTATCCCTATTAACATACTTTGATTGTATTTTATTGCTTCCGTGACCAAGGATATGTAATAATATGTAAGGGGATTGCTTGGGGTCCCTTCGGGTTCCCCATGGACCGTGTCATATCTAGACCCTAGCTTGGTTAATGACAGACACATTCCATGGCATGATAAGATTCAAGAAAAATTGAAACATTTCCTAAAATGCCTTATATGTTCTACCCATAGATGTGGCACGCTTTACACCCAGGAATAAGACTCTACTTGATGTGGCATGTTGGAACCCAATGACCATTTATTAATCTAGTGCTCTGATACAATCTCTGTCACGACAGGGACCTGGGTCTAGGAGTGACATGGCTAATGGGAACCTGAGTGTCCCCAAACAAACCTTTAAGTATACAATTTCACATCATCGTTATGGAAGGGCATTCAAAATTAAAAACATAGTTCTAAGGGATCGGAAAATAGGACTCACACTATGGAGGTATCTTAGGGAAAGGGTTTAACATAGATTCACAGCATAATTCCCATAATTAAACCATAATAGCTATAACCAAAAGATAACATTGATTACAATGTCTAAATACAACACATAATAAATAAATCCGACGAGGGTCTGCAATATGTCTAACAATGCCTCTAGTCATAAGATAGGCTAGGGGCTAAGACATATTCCGAGCTCACCTTGAAAGTATAGATAACATAAACAAAAGCAACTTCAGGTAGAGGAATGGTGGCTTCTTCTTAGAAGGCAGGACTCACCACAACAAATGTCTAAAAATCTGATCTAGCCATGAAACAATGGATAAAACTAATCTGCAGTCCCTATATGGTAAGATCATGTAGGAAAAAGTATGTATTAGTACGTTTGAATGTACTAATTATGTGGGGTGCAATGTATGTAACTTACCAAAACCTGCATACAATGGTAGATGATGGGGCTATAATATAGAAATAATCATATATCAAAGGAGAGTATATAACAATATGCCATGGAATAAATGATGCATGAAATGCAATGCTCATATATGGTGGGGATGTGACCTCAATCGATATGAGTAAGACCAAGCATGTTATTACTTGGAATCTCGATGAAATCCCCTCATTAGTAGAGAGGTGGTCTACTTGCCAAAGGTAAACCATATTTCACCCTACGGGATCACATACCATTTCGTATGAAGCAACCTTTCCTTATGGGAACATATCCCATTTTGGATAGGATTTCCACATATAGTATATCATATCATGTTATACTTCACTTTACGGGAACCCATACCATTTTGTATGAAGTAACCTTCCTTACAGGAACAAATCCCATTTTGGATAGGATTTCACATAACCTATGTTAGGCACATAGTTCAAGAAAAGAGAGCACTCCCTCAATCCATCGGTGCTAAGTTGTCATCCCACAAGAATACTCATAATATACATATACATGCTTTCAAAGAGGAGTAAGTCTCATCAAAACATTTCAATGCATAATAGGGCTTGAAAGCCAAACACTATTCATAATAATACATACTTAGACTCAAATGCCAAAACATAGCTTATAGTCATAATACTCATGCATAGGAATAACTCATTCACATATGGGGAATGGTGCAAGCACCTAGAATGCTCAAAGAGCCATAATCATAGACATGTATGTGATCACATTCTTATCATAACCAATATCTTATCGAAATCATATTTTAATACATAATTGGGCTTAATCCATTTTATAATTTTCATAAATTCCTATGTCATGACTGCAAATGCCATAAATGGTGTGAGAATAGTATGGGTAATTGAGATTCAATTTAAACTTAACAATATAATATGAAATTCAAATGAAAACATAATTAAGTACACATTTTCAAATCATAATACAATCACCCATGCATGAACAAACCTTGAAAAGGTACATGTATATTCATGATATCATAAATTCAATGTAAATCATCATAATAGGGCTTAAATTTACTTAAAATCATCAAATAGTACAACCCATACATCAATTTAATTTAATAAATGCAAATAGTTAAAATCTATATTGAAAGAGAGTTTAAATTCATGGAAATTGTTTGAAAATAAAAAACCCATGTAACTTCACTAAGATGAAGAAAACTCCAAATGAATTTGAAGAAGAATTGAATTTGTCTTGATTTCCTAGTTGAAATCCTCAAGAACACTTGAGAGAGTCTTTGAATGAGAGACAGTGAATGAGAATAATGTGAATAGGGCTTAGGTCTTTAGAAGTCATTATATAGCATAGGAAATGCCAAAAGACCAATAGAGATAACCGGATTTATGGAAACGCCATTACATAGACGAGTTCTACGAAAATAGGCATAACTTCTTCATTTAAACTCTATATGAGGTGAAACCAAGTGTGTTAGAAAGATAACTCAAAGAGCTTTCCTTTGATATGTCTTGGTCCACCTAGTTCCTTTTGTGATAAGATACTTGAGCATTTAAAGTCAACCCTTCTATCAGTACTTGTGCTAAACTTAGCAATGGAATTCCTTTGAAATTGGCTTGATGTAGGAGACCCATGGTAGCCTTGACTGACATAAACAAGATTGAATTGAAGGCTTTCAAGCGAACCTAGCTTGAGTTTGAAGATCCTATACTTAGAAAATTTCACGAAGTTAGCTATACTAGGGGTACTCTGCCCATGTGATGTCAAACGATTCATGACATGGGCCATACCCCTATACTTGGAAAAATCATCTGGATGAGGTTATGAGATGTGGTCCACACTCAGAAAAATCTTCCATTTTGGAGTTATACAAATGGGCGAATGATTCATGAACCTTCTCATGGCCCGTGAAGGTGGCCATGTCCCACTACCTTGCTTCACACATTGGTGTTCCAAGCTCAAGGTAATTAAATGGCCCTTTATATGGTCCGTAAAGTGTCACACGGCCTGTGTGGGGTTGAAATGTGTTGTTCCTTAGCCTGAACTCTACTCCAAGGCCACACTCTCATAATTAAGGCCAATTATTATGCCACTCGTGTGACCTCACACTGACCATGTAGCCTCCCTTGAGATGACAGTTGGTCCAAATTTTGTCCAAAAAGAGCTCCGATGAAGTTGTACAAAAATTCTGAGTCCTTACAAACCCAAAAAGGTACCTATCAGGTTATATAAGGATCTGGTCCCTAATTTAGATACAATTCTCTTTCTTTTCTACCCCATCAATGAGAAGAAAAAATAGATTAAAGCAGTATCAAGACTTAGAAAATCTTATCTTTTTAAATCAAGATTCTTTCAATGGCAAAAGATTAGTATGCTTTTAATTCTTATGAATCTAAATCTCTGTCTAATGATTTAGATCCTAGATAGATTTTTGTAAAATCTTCCAATAAGTGGTATCAGTACAAGATCTTGTTAGATCATTAGATATGATATTTAAATTTTTAGGGATCTAACATATGTTTTTGTCCAATAATAGTTATGGTTGTCGTTTTTTTTTTGTTTTGATGCTGTTTGATTCTATTTTTAATTGCAACATGTAAATGTAAATTTTAAAAGTTTTACTCATTACTTGAGGTGTTGTATATCTCTTCTTATCCTGTAACCCTTTTTCTCCAATTGTGGGTCTATTTGCATTTATTCTCTTTCTTTACTCGATACATTAGATTATATATTATGAGGTTTCTTTATCCTTTACTTAAACCTACTTTCTATTCTAATAAGAGTGTCACTAAAGGGATGTTGTGTTCTATCGACTAAGCTAGAAAAATTACAAGTGCTACTGCCATGAGTTTAGCAAAATCTTTATATAGGTGTTGAATGCATGGTTCATACACTTTATTTTTGTCCCACATTGCGGCTAGTGGTTACCTTTTGTCTCCATTATGCAAGAAGTCAATCCTTACATCAACTATAGCCCCTTCGATTTTTTTTAAATTTCTGATTATGATGATGTCTTATTCATGATTGGAACATGAACAAGTTTCTTGAGATTGGATTTCTGGAGTTAAAATTCTAGATTCATTTTTTTCTAAGCTTTGCCATGAAAATTGGTAGTATTCCATAAAGTGACAATATATATTTAGGCCTTTTATATTGTAAAATACTAAGTAGGATTGTTAAAATTTAACACCCTAATCATGCTTCTTGTTTCAGAGTTAGTATATTATACAATATGTTTCCAAAGTAACCTCTATTGTTTAAATACTATTTACTTTGAACATGTAAACATGTTATATTTATGTGAAATAATCACCACAAAGGAAAATTATTTTGGCCAGATTGTGGGTAGTCATAAATATGTGATACATTTATAGTGCATACTAGCAATATGTTGGTCCAAAGAAAGATATATTGTCAGGCCGCTTTTAGTAATCAATATTTATGAACTATATATAAGAGTACCACTTACAAGTTATTATTTTTGTCCAAAAACTAACTAATAATGTTGTATTAGGTATCTTTAGATGGACCCACATTCATATATGTGTGAGTGTTTGATAAATGTTAAAAGTTAAATCATAATGACATTACATTTTAGATATTAAGGAAAGAGTTCAAAGTCGTCTTATATCAATTGAGCATATAAGTACAAACTCGATAATTATGGCGTCGCCCATGAAGGGTTTGCATCCTAAAGTATTTCATGAGCATGGGGCATATCTAAATATTATAACATTGAATGATGAGCCATTATAGCGCTTGTTTGTTGTTTTATTTATAATTTTGGCATGCAAAAATTTACTGTTGGACCGTAATTCTCGCTCGTAGACCTCACCTATACTAAGCCAAATTTACACCTCACTATTCCCAACCCACAAGCCTTGTCTATCACTTGTGATTTGAACCAAGGGCTGTAGATTAGGTTCATACGTTGCCCCCCACAAATTTTTAGATTTACCTTTGTCCTGCATTTTCATACTTTCTTACTTGCGGGTCCTCACAAATATGAAACCGAATGTTAGTTTTATAGAAATCGAGGGTGAACTTACAACATCCTGGATCATGCTTTCTACTTTTGATTATATTTTTGTTAGTATTTTGTATGTGAGACAAGTTTGTATATTTTGGCCCATTTTGGGACTTATACTCTGTTATAGTAGGTCTATACATATGATTACCAAGTTTTGATATTTTATCTTGTAGTATTTATATATAATTATGTCTGTTTCACCATTTTTGTTGTGTTCTTTATACTATTTCTGTATCATTCGTTATTGGTTTCTTTTTCCCTAATATACATGTTACTTGTCATTCCAGAATATAGGTTGGCTTACCTACTGGTAGGTTATAGCAGATGCATCACAATTCTAGTTTTTTGTTCATGAAATTATGGGTGTAACACACTCATAATGTATAAACAAACCAAGAAATTATATTTGTTAAACAAGAATCAACTTAGCATTTAATTTCTAAACTAAGTTAATTTCCAAACAAATTCAAAGGTGGTGTATATTTTCATTGTAATTCTTTGATAAAGATGATGATAGTAAAATAAAAATCTAGAAGGTATTATATATAGTCTAGGAAAATTTGAAAAAATATAAAAAAAAGTCTAGCGGATCATCGCATGGATTGTCACCTTACTTAGTGGTTGGTATTTAGTTGGCCTTTAATGACAGTAAATTTAGAATCCCATCACAAGTGTGACAGTCCATCAATTTGGCCATTAGTGGGTGGTTCATGTGTGGCCTCATCTATCTTAAGTTGACAGTAGAGGCAATGAGCCATCATAGGTGTCCCATCATGAATTACATTCAACATACACTTAACTCTATTTTTATTCAATTTCTTGTACAAGCATAGAAAAATATCTAATTGGTACAACCATTGCTTAATAACTCACATTGGTTGAAAGTAAAAAACATCAAATATACTATCAAATACTGGCACATCACCCGCAGGGCATAATAAAAAACTTGCCTAGGAAAATTTGTAATTATACTAGTTATTCAATTGAATATTAATGAAAGTTATGTACATTATATTATTTATGAAATGCATTGAATTCTGAAATTTTGTTATAATGTGATGCTTAAATTATTTGGTTTTTCCATTTCTAAGACTAAATTATTTAGAAAACTTAGTACTACTTTTGACCCAATATTATTGTTCATGTTAATAATGTCAAATATAACAAAATCGATTGTTGATTGAACTTGTACTCTTTATTAAATGATTCTACAATTGACAAAATTGTCTCTTGCTATTAATATAGTGAAGATCAATCATTTAAATAAAAGTTAGGAACGTTAACATTGGGAACAAGTGAATTTTTTCATATTGATAAAAAGTTCTCTTCATTGTAAATCAATTCTTCAAGAGAAACAAGAAGTATTCTTTCTTCCCTATAGTATATTCTTATTTTTATTTTAGAGTTTTATGAGACATTGTCAGCATGAGCCTACACCATCTAAAAAGTTGAAGGGTTAGATACGAGTATTTCTGAAAGTAAGTTATCCCTTCATTAACACATTTTTGATTGATTTTGGTACCACATATGCGATGTTTAATTAAAAAACATATTTATCATTTAAGTATGCTCAAGATAAATGTTAAAATGATTACTGGTAGTACTAAATAGATTGAGGGCTTTGGAAGAACCATTTTAATTTTGCCTGGGGGGGTAAGTTCATCTTAAAAAATATTATGTTTTCTTCAAAATTATAGAGAAACTTGTCGAGTTTTGATGATATATGTGAATATTGTTATCATATCAAGAAAATGGATGAACTTAACGTTCAATATCTTGGTAGTGGTAACAACTCAGATGTTTCTAAGCGCAGATCAGGCCTTAAATAGTCAAGAAATTCAAGTCTATAAAATTTTTTGTATTTTGCAGACACCGTCTAGAGGCCATAAAAAGAACTATTGACTATAGTTAGTAACCTAAGCTAACATCAGAACCAGTCAAGTTTATTTTAGATTTATGTGTTAAGTTTATAGCTCGTAAAACCTTTTATGGGTCATAGATAGGCTTGTGAACGGATGTTTAGAAACTCTAAAATTTCCTGATTCCTTGAAGCCATATTTATGGATTTCAAAATGAACTATGACTCATAAATATGCTTCATAGATCAAGTTTCAGTATTTTTTAATCTAAACATAATTTCCATGGATTAAAATTTATGGTCCATAAATGGGATTATAGTCCATAAGTGTTCTTTGCGGATGTCATCATATAGTTTTTAATCAGGGATATTTTGGTCATTTCCATTCTCTTAATCCCTATACTACTTCATTTTGGACTATTTTTTATGGGATTAAAAGATTATAACTGTCACGACCCAAGCCTAGGGCCTAGACAAGACGCGGCGAATAGGAACCCGAAGGGACTCAAACAAGCCTCTTAGCATATCAATCACACATCCTTGGTCGCGGAAGCAAAGTAATCAACATGAAGAGAATATAAATAAGGATAAAGAGACTAAGAGAATTCTTTAATAGCATAAACTATGGAAGGGTCAAAGCTTAAGCATAATTACATCACTTGTCCAACAACATCTCTAAACATAGAATAGGCAGGGGCCAAGACACTTTCCAGGCTCATCCTTATAGTATTAAGAGTTTAATATAAAGAGATAACATAAGCAATAATGTCATAGCTAGTGTCCTCGAACTTGAGGACTCACCAAAGCTTAACTTCAAGATGTCCAAAACTAACCATATGGAGGATGATCGTGATAAGATTCGATTCCTACATGGTAACATCATGTAGGCATAGAGTATGCATTGGTACATTTGTATGTACTGAGTATGTAGAATGCAATGCAACAAGGGATTAGTAACATAATCAAAATGCATAAGCATAAGCGAGAGATAGTGTAATATCAATATGGCATGCCTGATCAATGCCTGAAGTAAAACATGCTTAGTCATAATCAAGGAGAACAAACCCAACGTGGAATATTAGTATGCTCTAACCTTACACAAACATGCTTGAGATGGACCACATAACTGCCTACTCGCCTTATGGTATAACCTTTTCGGAGAGTATTACCAATACCCCTACCTTAGGACATAGTCTTTTTGGTAGGTAGTATAAGGCATCCCCTACTTTATAATGTAACTTTTAGGTAGGAGCCGTGAATTATTCTACCTTATGATATAATCTTTTCATTAGGAGTCATTAATTGTACCTTATGGTATGACCTTTTCGATAGGTGCTATAGGATGTCCTCACCTTACGATGAGTCATCCTGACGATTAGTGACCTTACGATTAGGAACCATGAGTCATCCTACCTTATAGCATAGAATTTTCGGTAGATGATATAGAGTATTCATACCTTATAATATAATATTTTTGGTAGGAGTAATGAAAATAGTTCATCAAACTATCACATTCATATATCAAGAAAGAACTTCTCTTTTTCCCAAGAACACAACAAGCATGGGGAGCCCAATAATTCATTTACAATATCATACGTACTTTTCATGAATTTCACATATACATACATTTTTTTCATCATCATAAAGTTACTTAACTGATAAGCCATACAGTAGACCCTCAATAACTCAAGAACCCTTAACCAGAAATTTTAGGAAACATTGGGCGGGTGTGTAATGCTAGTTCAATATCATGCAATTCAAGAGTGAAATCATGTGAGAAAACTTAATGTATATCAACCCACCAACACTTGGTAACACCCTCATGCAAGATACATTGGAACCCCTCATCAAATCTCATCATAGATCATAGATTCATAGCTTAAAATATGCTTAAAAAATCAACATTTTATAAAACTCCAATATAGTTTATAATCAAATTTCATAATAGAAGATATGCATAGATAATGTAACTTGAAAACATGGATTTTACATAAAAAAAAGAAGGTTGGGAACCATTGGTGAAAGGATCTAATGGTTGAAACCCATATGCCTTAGACATTGAATTTCTTGAAATTGGGCTGAGAAAGACTTGAAGCTTGGAAGCGGCTCTTTGAATCCAAAACTTGCGCTTGAGTTTCATTGAATTGCTATTGGGGTTTTTGTGAACGCTCTTGAGAAAATTTGAGAGTGTATTCAAGTTGAGAGGAAAGACTTTGATTCTTTTGAATAGGGTTTAGGTCTTTTGCGGAGGTTAAGATAGCATTGGAAGACTAAAAAGTTCATTAGAATAGATTAAATTCAAGAAAATGCCATTGGTGAACGGAGGGAAAAGTTGATGAAGTGATGCTCCAATTAGGGCCTCACAGCATGTATGGCACTCCATGGGTCATGTATAGTGCTCGTAGGATGATACTAAGTGGAAAATTTGGGAGTTGGAACAATTGGGAAAAAAATTAACATCATTGTCACCTATACTGGGGCCTCCACAGGCCATGTGGCTCTACACGGTCTATGTGGCTCTACATGGGCCATGTGGCTCTACACGGTCCATGTAGGTCCCTGTGGAGCTGCACTTAATGAGCACATATGTTGCCAGGAGGCTCCACACCAGTGACCACGGCTCGTGAAGCTTTTTACGGCCTGTGAGGAGGCCGTGGCACAACACTTGTTCAAAAACTTCCTTCCACATACACCATGCCTCGCTTGCACATCCCCATGGCTAGCCACACGGTCAGTGGCAAGCTACAAGGCCCATGACACTGGCTGTGACCCAAACCTTAGACCAAAAATGGTCTTTTCCAGGTCAAGTTAGTCCACATAGTCTACACAAAGCCTCACTGTCCTATAGGTGCCCCTGTGGCATCACTGCATCGGAGGGTCTCACGAAAATGGTCATAACTCCTTCATCTAGACTCAAAATGAGGTAAAACTAAGTGCATTGAAAAGGTGACTCAAATGGCCTTCATTTAAAATGTCGTTGGTCTCCCTGTTCCTTATGACCTAAATTTAATGCTCATTTAAAGTTGATCTTTACATAAATCAATGCCCAAAACTCTATTCATAGGGAAGTCTTGAACATCTCTAAGTACTAGAAGTCTCCCACGATCCTAACTCACTCCCGACCTAAATAAATAAGGCTTGAAACATGAGTACAAAAGATCATGGAGTTGTAGGGTTTCACAATATCTCCACTAAATCCCTCTTTTCATGCACAACCCAAGAAAATTAGTCTTTATCCGTCAAGTTTCTTCTCAACAAAGAATCAGGGTTCCAAGCTTCAAGACTCTATTCAAAGAATTCTAGTAACGGTTTGTTAGTCTATGTATGTTGAAGTTGATCATTAGGTATCCCTCCACCTATTGACTTCCAAAAAAAACCTAGCTTTCAAGTTTATGATTTCTATAACAACAAAGTTTTTTATGAAAAACACATGATTTTCTCTTTTAACGCAATTCCTCCCCATGAATTGTCCATGAATATAAGTTTTACATGATTTTATCTATAAATTCATACTCAAAATTTTTTCATGAATCCTCAGTATGCATATCTATTCATGTCTCAAAATTATTCATGTGTTAAATCATCAACTTTGTTATTTAGAATGCTTTTGGATAAAGTATTTTTTAGAAATTGTTAGTTTTCATGATTTATGAGATATTCAATGTTCTTAAAATATTTATTGTATACAGTAATTTTATGTCTTTCCATTAAGAGTTATACTTAGAGCTAAGTGGATATAGGGATGAAGGATTTGATCAACATTAGTTAACCTTTAGTAGCAATCTCTAAGTCGGTTAACTCTATACCACCATTGTATTTAAGGGAAGCTGGATCCTTAATTCTTATAGACATTAGTTTAGTAGATCCACAATAACTTAGATCAACCTTTAAACCATAGCAAAGTAAAATTGGACTTTTTTGATAGAGTTATAACTCAAAATCAGTATTAATAGCTCACATCATTATATGTCAGTCTTTGTATCTTCTATTGTTAGCCTTTTCAACCATTACATGAACAAGTATTTATTATCTTAGCATATATCAGTTTCATATATTTACTTAATCAGTGTATCAAATTATGCTTACATTCCAATTTGTCCAGTTATCACATTTACTTTGCCTATTCTATACTAGTGACAAAGGCCCGTGATAGCACAGACCTAATATAAATTAATTTTTAGTCTCGACTTGTGGAACATCGATAGATTTTTCCTAAATATTTTTTAATATATTGTAAAATTATAATTGAATCAGTTAAAAAAATTATGAAGTTATTGAAACAGACACATTAATATACAACTGTTTTGAAAACATTAGATTAAACAAACAACAACAACATACCCCAGTGCCTCAAAAGGCTCCCGCTCATTGCGGGGTGAGGATTAGATTAAAAAGGCCACAAATTATTTTTTGTTGGCTCACCGAAAGCCATAATATAAATTATTTTTTAATCTCAATTTATGTGACATCAATAGATTTTTCCTATATATTTTAGAACATATCGTAAAATTATAATTGAAATAGCTAATGAAATATTATGAAGTCATTGAAGCAGATATGTCATATGCTGAAAAGATTATATTAAAAAATCCAGAAATTATTTTTTGTTGGCTCACCGGTGGCCGCAATATCAATTTATTTTAACTCTTGATTTATGTAACATCGATAGATTTTTTATCGATATTTCAAATATTATTTTAAAATTATAATTGAAGCAGCTAAAGAAATATTATTAAGTAATTGAAGCAAACATCTCAATATATAGCTACATTGAAAAGATTAAACTAAAAAGCCCACAAAATATTTTTATTGGCCCCCATATAATTAAGATGAAAAAGTAGGCAGCTAAAGCAGGGAGGACAATCAAAAGCTGCTGCCTTATTTTCTTATATATAAGTAGTAATAATTAGTAAATTTCAAGTACTAATATCACGCCTAAAGTCCCGTTAAGGCAGACTGGCACCATTGCCGATAAGTGTCTGGAGAACCAACCTGTATCCATGCGCTTTCTATACATTTTATAAGGGATTTCTACATTCAACATGTCTTTAAGAAAGTAAACATTAATAACAAGTCAAAAGGAAATGCATATGGCTAGGGCGTCGGGGCCACGTTGTCTAAAGTACAAGACACAACCTTACTTTAATTTACATAGTCTATAAAGCCTCTAGATAAGGAAAAGTATCTGATAAGGATTGGGACATGCCCCGTATTGAGTAACCATAAAATACAAAAATATAAGCTCTAGACACACAAAGCTCCGAAGCAACCTGGAGCTTGGTAACAACAACTGGATATCCTGTACTCCTACTGGGGGGATCTACTAGCACCTGTACCTGCAATATGAAATGCAAGTTCCCCATAAGGGACTTCAGTACGAGATAATGTACTGAACATGTAAGACAGGAAATATTGTATATGATGTAACAACTCAAATGAAACTATGCACTGGTGTAGGATAAGGGCTACCTTTAGTTATACTGTAGGATAATGTGCTTTATGTTCTTTTTATTATTTTAGCTTTACTGTATAATGTGCGCAACATGTAATACAAATGACCAGCTGATGAACGGTAAATATATATCGAGATTTTCCCTGGCTTGGCTTCTCCTTTCACCCCTTGGGCAACCCCCTGTGATAGGATCGACCCTGGCTAGGTGATTCTTCCACCGTTCGAGTTACCGCCCATCAATAAGCAAAATACTTTACCATTCAATTACCTTTGCGATGATTATTTTGGTGGTCATAATATTGGAGCTATAGGATTATAGATGTAGCATGTGACATGTAACTAATCATAAAAGACAATATGACTATGAAAAGAGTTCGTTACAGAAATAATGAAGTGCGTATGAGATGAAACAACCTATGAACTTTATTTAGCAACAAGAACCCATGTTACTTGGTATCCACATATGTATGCAGGTCTGAATGTGACTATGTATTGGAGCATATGAACATGTGAAAGAGTGGAGACATGGTTAATAGTTGTGTTGGAGTTGGTAAGTTCCTTTATGTGCCAAGGAAGAATCTAGATTTCA